>JAODJU010000002.1:5591198-5615661 GCA_026776725.1 Gnathonemus echidnorhynchus | reverse complement strand
GTTACTGTAATGTTGCGCTGCTTTATTTGTTTAATCGTCCAGTCTGTGAAGAGATTATTTTAGGGTAGCACATGCCCTTTATTGGTGCGCCCTTCCACAATACCTCTGCGCCCCCCAGTTTGGGAACCACTGCGCTATGGGATAACAACCGCTATGGGATAACAACCGCTATGGGATAGCAACCGCTATGGGATAACAACCGCTATGTTATGCCATCGTACTTTGTAACCTTTGTAAACCTTTCAGTTTTGTGATAATTTGAACTACTCCCATAATCACGTAGTGATATTAAAGGAAAACATTTGTTATAATGAACTGAAGCAGTTTTGAAATCATAATGTTAACATAAAAAAAACATGATGCATTAATTTAAAATATTGATGTTGATGCATTTTCAGCGTCAACATCGACCAAGTTGACTAATCGCGGAAGCCCTACAGCAAACATTAATATACATTAATTTTTCAACAAATGGCTGCTTACCATCAGCAGAGAACTTGTTGATAGCTTGGCTCAGGGTGAGAAAATTACCAGTGGATTTGGACATCTGAAAAAAATAATATTCAGAAGCAAACCTATCATGAAAAGGGATCTGACAATTGGACACTTCCTGTCAAGGCCATTCCAACTGCAGAAACATGGGGGGGGGTCTCACCTTCTCTGAATTCAGCAGCAGGTGCCCATTGGCTCGGACAGCCTGGGGCCACTTCCCACTGACAAGAAAGAGCAGAGTTTTTCTTTACAAGATTCATGTTATCAGCTTAATGTAACTGATCTTAAATTAAGACCTAAAACACTTGGTTTGATCCCACATTCTTTAGCGTAAAATAACAGATGGGTGTTCAGTTTTAATTAGCATAACATTGAATTCCTATGTGGCCTACAAAGACAAAACACAGTAACTGCATATTTTATCTCATGGCATAATCTCTTAGCTCAGCTATGCTCGGCTATTGAAGAAATAAGTGTGAAAATTGCAGTATCTATAAAATCCACACTAACACCGCAGCAGAAGAGCCCTGTTCTCAGTGTCAGAGTAGTTACTGTGTTCTGCCTTTAAAGGGCAGTACAATGAGGGGGCCGTTATCTGCCCCAGAGTTACTGCACTTACGGGTCACTGGGCCACATGGCCACGTGGTTGTACAGGTAGTAGGAGAGGTGGTTGGGCACCAGGTCCTTCCCCGAAACTCGGACGTCCACGGGGTACCAGTACTCAAACTCCCGCCGGAGTTTCTGCAAGCCCTCCTTTGAGATGCTGGTGCTGGGGAAGGGGGCGTCCTTGAAGAAGATGTAATCCCACACCTCCCGGGTCATCTGCTCCGGCCTGAAGGGCGACCAAACAGAGCAGAAGGTGCTTGGTACTGCATACACACAAACAAACAAACACCTTTCTATCCAACTTTGTGGGGACCATTCATTGATTTGTATAGGAAAAACCCTAATCCCAAAAATGGCAACCTTAACCCCTACCCAGCCCTAACCTTAACCAAATTAAATACAAGACTTTTGGCATTTTTAGTTTTTTTGTATTGCAGTCGCAGAGTTTGACAAAATTGAGTTTACCCTTGGGTGGAGCGAAAAAATAGCCCCCACAACGTCAAAATAACAGGTTATTAATCACATTGTGGGGACATTTGGTCCCCACGATGTACTGTATATATAACCCACACAGACACACAGAGAGCAGAAATGAGAGGCATACCTGATACCCAGAGGCGAAGGCCCCCGGCCATTCAGCACCCCCCCCTGCAGAAGGTGAGCCACAGCGTAGTATGCCATGTAGATGGTGGAGTCAGACAGCGACTCGATCAGCCACTGCTTGTCCCACGGCAGCCGTGTTCCTGGGGATGCGGGGGGGGGGGTCACACAGTTACCCATCTTAGACTATAAAGAGTTTGTTTTGTCGATGCGGTATTGAGGAGGCATGGACTTTTTAAATCTGCTGACTGGTACGCAGGGGGCCTGCTGACCTAGGCCGTAAGTACGCGAGCATGCATGCTCCTGCAGCCAGGCCAGAGTCGCCTCAAAGTTCTTCCTGGTCTCGTCACAGAACCTAGAAAGAACAAGACCCGTCAGAGTCTGAGCAGAACCAGGACCTGACCTGAAGCAGAGGTGCAAGACCGCTGCCAAATCAGAGTCAATAAAATAAGTCATGATCTCTACACTGGTTACTGTACAAAGATGGCAGTTTCATTCTGGAGACGCAGCTTTGGATGAGACTCACGTCTCCATCTGTTTGAGGACGTCTGAAGCCTGCTGTTTCCATTCACTGTCTCCATAGTCCAAGTACCTGGCAAGAGGGCAAAGCATCATTAAACAGTGCTACCAGTGCTACAGCACAGGCAGTAATACAGAATAGGCTCTTCATAAGGGCCAGAGGCTCCGCCCACAAACTCACACTCACCACTGGTCACAAAGAGCCACCACACACTCATCCGCTGACCGTGACATCACCTGCTTCTCTGGCTCCATATAGATCAAGGCCTCACCCTGAAAGAGACAATCCAATCCAATTTTATTTGTACACTGCATTTTCACAACACTGCATTGTCTCAAAGAGCTTTACATTATCCCCACCCAAAGCCCCCAAGGAGCAAGCCAGAGGCAACAGTGGCAAGGAAAAATCCCTAGAAGGAAGAAACCTTGAGAGGAACCAGACCCAAAGGGGGAGCCCGTCCTCCAGGGGGCAGCAGAGGAAGCCCTAACCCTAACCAGACCCAAAGGGGGAGCCCATCCTCCAGGGGGTGGCAGAGAAGTTAGTCCAGGCCTGCTTTACAGTGAGAAGTGTCCCCAATGAAGATGGCGCCTCTGGGTTGCCCCGGTAGACCCCCTAGTTCTTCCTGAATTCGGCAGGCTCACCTTTTCCACCATCATTTTCTGGATCGGCTTTTTCACATCCTGGACTTTCTGCCCTTTGTATCCATCCACCAGCATGACCTAGAGAGAGCCAAACAAAGCAGCAGCTCATATTAAAAAAAAATCATCTCAGCGTGGAGCAAGAGCGAGGAGCTTTGTAACACTGCCAACTCACCCCTTCGTAGAAGCCCTTGAGGTAGACCTTCTCCTTGGCCTCGGCCAGCTTCTCCCGGTCGTTCTGGCTCTGGATCTTGAGCTCATCACACACCAGTGGAGCGGAAAGGTTCCCATAGCCAGGAATGTCGATGATGGGAACCTATTGGGGCAGCAAGAGTCAGCACTGGGGGCCAGGGACAGCGTTTGCAGCAAAGACAGGTGGCGGACTGACCGGCTCGTACGGCAACACCATCTCGTCTCTGATCCCGTACTTTTCCCTCAAAGCCTATGTGAACAGGTTCAGAGGACAGTGTCAAAACAGAGCTGGCGAAAGGCACAACAAATTCATCATTAAAAAAAGAGGATGAATGAAGAAAACAGGCGACAAACTCACCTGCTTCTTCTTTATATCCCTGAGAGCAGCAATGTCATCCGGGGCATCAGAAGGCACACTAGTGACCACGCCGGTCCCTGTGACGAAAGGACACACAGTGCAGTCTCACACAGATAAGCCTTACCCAACGGCCGTGCCTTTTCTCGTTTAGCTCCCCGACTTTGGAACACCCCCCCGCCCTACTTACAACAGTGTCCAAACTGAAAAGCTTTTTGTTTGTTCAAGCCTTTGTTATTTGTTCAAGTCTGTGTTGTTTGCCATATCGGTTTATTTTGCTAAGTTCAGAGTAAGCGTCTGAGTTTTTGAAAAGCACTATATATCAATAAAATACATTGTTATTATTATCATCATTATTATCATTATCATCTAAGCTCACACTGGAGAAATGGTTGGTAATAAATGCATCTTTGCCTTACGATAAGCCAAGCAGTCTGCGTTGGGGAAACCTTCCTAGCATTACATACTCATCTCTGTCTATCATTACTCGTATATTTAAAAAAAAAAAAAACTGTAGTTGAGCTTCGACTGTTCAATCTGTTGGCGGAATGTGGGCAATACCTTTGTCATCCTTGATAGTAAGCATAGGCAGTGCATATATAACCTTGTAGGAGGTCAGCGGGGCACTCAGAGGGCAGCCAAGAATGTCCTGGAAGGAGGGGAGAGAATGAGTAGGGAAGCCAGCAAAGCCAGCGTGAGATTGAAGTAAATAAGGGGAGCGTCATTGAATTTTCAGAAGAGGGACAGGTGCAAAGTGAAGGGTTTGTGTCATTATATCATGTGTCATGGGACGTAACCATTAAAGGTGAGAACACGGTGGACCTGACTTCTGGTTTTGTGCCACCCACCTGGCCTAGAAGCTCCATGATCACAGGGATCACCCCATTCTCCTTGGTGAAGTCCTGGTAGGCCATGTTCCTGGCCGACCTCCGTGTGCAGATGAAGACGTCCCTGTTGACAGTCTCAAAGGCAATGTACTTCATGTCAGGTCTGACCCAGCAGTTGGTCTGTCCAAACATCGTCTCTGGTCGTAGAGTGGCTGCTACCAGGAAGACGGTCCTTCCCTTAAGTGCACTGCAAAAGTCGACATGAGACGCACTCCACACCACTGACAACCAGCTTTGTTTTAACTGCCAACATGTCAGTTAACCACATTGGGTTACCTTAGTTTTGAAGGGTATGGTTCAAGGATCTTCATTTTAATGAGAGTATATTCCTGTGGTCCTACACCCTACAGAAGGCATGAGGAATGGGTCAGAAGGAACATATGCTCACACACACAATGTGACACATGGGAGATTCAAACACCGTCATCCCACCTCTCCTGTCTGCCTGTCATGGTCCATGCAAGGCTGCCCATCCTTAGGAGAATAAATGGTGTACCTATGGAAACAAGTTTAAAACATGTTACTTTTACTATTTTTGGTGTAAACATTCACAGTACATTAGGGGTGTAAGGATGTAAGACTGCATCATTTTTTGGGGCAAAATCCTCCTTAAAGATACCTCTGCTTCTGGGCTGTGCACTAACGCTCACGTGTTGCAGGCAGATGCGTGAAGTAGCAGTACCACACCCGATTTCCCAAAACATACGGAGGCCCATTAATATTCATAAACGAAGAGCTACCTGATGATATTTGCACTATAACACTTTTGGGGACTCACCCGTCGCTCTAATGGTTAAGATAATCTTTGCGCTGCAATGTTTTTGGGAAACATTCCTCTTTTTGCCAACTACAATGTTAAAAAAGATAAAATTTTCGGCTATCGAAATAATCATGTAATTGATAAACCAAATCGTTGCAGAAAATAAATATTTCTGAAGCACCGTTCTCTAAATAAGTGTAATCGAATCAAACTGAGGCCAACAATTTCGCTGCAGTCCGGGGGAAAGTGTCCACATCTCACCTCTTGCCAAACTTGATCTTATTCTTTTCTTTTAGCGTTACAAATTGCCACCTGACAAAAGAGTCATAGAAGGGATTGACATCAGTTGTGATGAAGGATCTTCGCCAGTCCACCTGCAATGCAACAATATGGAAGATTAAGCCATATCCAACACAAGCAAATACATATGAAAAACAAAAATATCGAGTGGCATCTTGTGACGAGGCTCCAGCTCGCTTCTTCTTTGACATCCCAAGCCATGGAGACGCAGACATGCTCCTCACCTTCACTCCCATGTCCTTCAAGTCCTGAACCGCCAGCGGGGGGAAGTAATCCAGCCAATGAGCTGCGTCCGCAAACTTGACAATCTCTGCATCTCGCAGGCCGAGTGACTTCATGATGTCCCACTGAAACTTCGCCCCTCCGGATTTGGCAACAGCCTTACTCTGTGGCCGATGGGACATAGTCAGTTTTACATTTGAGAAAGAAAACACACAGATTTAATCCACCTCTCCACCTCAAGACCGTATTTACAGGATCACACGGTGTCGCACCTTCTTCCCCTTCGTCTTGTCCTTGATTATGATCTCATCTCCTGCTTTTTGCTTGGGCTCCTCGTCCTCCTCCTCCTCCTCATTGGGGAACTGGGGTGGGTTACCGTAAAGCTCGATCTCTCGCTTCAGCTTGTCTGCACAGGCCTGGAAAATGAATGAATCGTTAAGAAAGTAGCAATAATAAAAATCTCAGTAAACGCTCACTAAGGACATATACCAACAATGCCAAAGTGATGAGAACGGGAGTGACTCACTTTGATGGGCATTCCTGTACAGTGCAGTCCGAAAGGAAAGAGACATTGTTTCCCTTTCAAGCGCTGGTATCCCATGGCAAACTGAAGGGCGACACCATACACAGTAAGGGACACGAGTAGTCTGCGCGATCGAAGACCATCATAGTGTAAGTATCAGAGACAGAACATTACCTCACACTTTGACAGGCAGAAGGTGTGACCCAGATGAAGTCTTCCATTCATATACGGGTAGGGGAACGTTACGAGGTACTTGTTCTTACTGGGGTGTAAGGAAAGGGGGTGTTAGTATTTACCATGAAGAGTGTTTTATTATAAGACACATCCTATACACACATCCTCACTAATTTACTAGGGAAAGCTAGTAATTACATGGAACAAAATTGTGACCATTGTGGGGAAAAAAAATCATAAACCATATCATAAGAACATTTATCACATAGAACAAGACCTACAACAGCTACATTTCATGGAACTGGTTAGTCTACATAATGCCACAGAAACGTCATTGCCATCAGTCATCTTAACCAATCAAGGAACGAGGAACAACATACTCATATAACAAACATCCATTCCAGATGCCCCATCCCTTATTGTGCTAATTATAATCCACAAGATCTGCTGCTAATTACATGGTTTCAGCCTCTATGAATATGATTGCACTACAGCACTTTGATTCACCATTCAGCTCGATATATTGTGTGTGTGTGAGAATATATATATATATATATAGTATATATATAACTGCAGTTATAGTATAATAATATAGTATATTATTTTCCATTTAATTTTGTATTTTTTATAGCTTAGGTGGGAAACTTACAGAGTTACGTTGTGCATGTAGAATAACAACAAGTTCTATTCCAGTTTAAAATGCATGCAAAGATAAGTTATGCTTTAAACTACTTGTCAAAGCCGTGCACTTATAAAGCACTTTGAATTGTGCTATATAAATAAACTTGCCTTGCCAGACGGTAACCATACTTACTTCTCGGTTTGCTCCGGTGTGCTGGGCGAATCACACTCAAACACCTTCTCCTTCTCCCATTTCTTCTGGACTTCTCGTTCTATCTTTCGTAGAATGGCAAGTTTGGCAGTTCCTTTCCGTTCCTGTGGCACGAATGCATGGATAGATGAGACACCCCCGGCACCGGCCGGCTAAGTAATTCTGCACATAGTTGGGCTGCTAATGGCACTGGCACGTAGCGGCGCTACAACCATTTAGATCGTTGTAGATCTCGTATATCAGAGATCTAGTTACCTCGACATGTTCACGCTTTTACACTGAGAATAACAATATCAAACATATTTTGCTAGGAGCTAGCTAACCATAGATATGAAGCTATACAGTAAGGCACGTTTGGGGCAGTTAAAATACATCTTTTAACAAGCTGTAACTAACTACAATACGACCTAAAGAGAAAAATTTTGAGAAAATTGTAGCTCACCGTCATTTTCAGTGCGGCAGGTGCTTCTCAACCAAACAAAAACTTCCAATAGCTCCCACTTAGCACCAAGTCCACGCCATCAAACCTGGAAACGCAGAGCAGGGCCGAGAATACGATTGCATGCTGGTTACAAGACCGTCCATTTGTGAAACTACATATCCCAGGTATCTCCATAAAGGCATAATGTCTCCATAAACGTCTCATGGAGGTTTTTCAGCAAAGCATTGTGGGTTTTGTATTGCCTTTATACTTCAACGGTCGCTCGTGTTGAAAATTACCAAATGAGGATATGTATGTATTAGGCCTGCATATCATGTGGGTCTGTAAATGCCCCACAAGTGCCCACAAGTATTATTCCACTTATTATTCGTCTTGTCTAAAACACAAGGAAAAATGAACGTGAGACTCATTAAGATATACGGGTCAAAATAACATTTCTGAACAGATTCACGTTACGTTCAATATCACATACAGCGCTATTTGTTGTTTAATATTTTTATATACTATATATTCATAATAAACAAAATTGAAATAATTTGTTAACTATTTTTGTACTTTGTTCTTATTCTGACTCCAGAGAACCAGCTTTAAACTACAACACCACCGCAGTACGGATTTCCGGTTAGCAGTTGAACCCGCCCCAAAAGTCAACCGACGTATGACGACCCCACGACCCCTGGATCTGATTGGCCGTTCGCCCTGTCAATCTCCATTCCGCGTACTCCGCCGTCAAATAGTGTGTTCGACCTGCAAGTTTTCGGTTTCTGGGCCTAAACTGCGTCTGCAATATTCCGATTCTGACGATGAAAGTGGGATCATTACAACAAATCATTAATTTATAGTCAATATTTGAGAGCAAGTTTCAAAAGATGATCATTGAGAATGTGGAAGCTTTGAAGTCGTGGTTGGCTAAACTCTTGGAGCCAATGTGAGTGATGAATGCGAATGTCATGTTGATTTCAGATAGCAGTGCTCCTGGGTCGGCGCTCACGCTGCTATCGGGGCTCGCTGCTAACTGGCTAGTGCCGCTCGGATGCTAGCTGGCTAGTTCTGCTCCGCTGCTTACTTGCTAGCCAGACGTGCGTGATGAGTAACGTGTTGCTGTACGACGTGGCAGATGGGGCAGAGAGCCGAGCAGGAGGCACACACTGCAGCCCGTAGGCCCCGGGTTTTCTAGCCGGCCGGGCTAGCTAACCGCTGCGGCGTGTCTCTCCAGTGTCTGGCCGTTTGCTCCAACTGGAGGGGCATCAGGCTGCGGTCGGTCCACTGCTGCGTGTTAGCCTAGCTAGGCCGTTGATGGCGGTCTCTGAGGAGCTGGTGCTTAGTGATCCGCTTAGTTAGCTGGTCCGATCTGCTGGATGCTCACTGTGGACTTCGACCTGTCCTCATGCGAGCCGGGCACCCGGAGGCAGGCACGGCCTCCTGGCTGCCCTGCCGCTAGCTACACGCAGTGTAATGGTATAAATCACCACCGCGGCTTTTTCGGTCATTCACACAGAGCCCGGAGTATGTATGTTCGGTTATACTTTAGTCTGGATGCTTGCTAACCAGGAATTGCCTGGATGGTTATTGAAGTTGCTGTCAATGTGTAAATCGGAGTGTGGATATGTGATCTGCTTTTAAAACGGTCCCCCGTCATGTCATTCTGCTTGCGAGCCGATGGCCAGCGCAGTGACCCGGCTATTTTTAACCCGCGGTCGCTTTTATTTTAATTCGCTGTCTGTAAATCCTGTCCGACCGAGTTCACGGGTGTCGCTCCTTAACAGGCCATCAACAGGTTGAAAATCCGCCGTAAATCCTATGTCTGTGCTCCTTGCTGGGCCTCCCAAATGACCCTGTGAATGTAATGTCCGGGCATGCAGCATGCGGGCGGTGCATGTCTGCTTTGGTATTTTTAGGTGAATTAGCCTCCCCCCAGGTATTATAATGGGGCTAATGCGGTGTGGAGTCGGCACATAATCGTTTATTTGTTCTGTTTTTTTCTCTCTTTTGTAGATGTGATGCAGACCCCTCGGCATTAGCCAACTATGTTGTTGCTCTAGTTAAGAAGGACAAACCGGAAAAAGACTTGAAGGCCCTTTGTGCTGATCAGTTGGATGTATTTCTACAGAAAGGTAAATGCTTTGATCATCCTTGTTCCCAATAAATGTATGTTTTATAAGTTCTCTGTCATATATAAGATTAAAGGTGTTCAGAGTCTCATTCAAGTGTAATCGCTGGGTAATATCACATCCAAGCTGGCAAAACGTGACCATGTGAATGACTTTCCTCTTTCAGAGACGACCGGCTTCGTAGATAAACTCTTTGAATGTCTGACGACAAGAAACTACTTGGCGAACACAGAGGTGAAAGAAGTGCAGAAGTTGGAGACCAAGTCATCGGCGCCAAAGCCAGAGGAGAAGCAGGAGGTACAGTGTCCTGCCGATGTGTGAGCGGCGTGTGTCACGCAGGACTCCACCCCCGTGTTCCTCCAATGTCTTACACCCCGCTTTTCCTCCTCCAGAATGTAAATGCTGAGGAAGACCGGGAGGCGAGGAGGAGGAGAAGTCCGTTAAAAAACCGTTCGGACCTTAATGAGTCCAGGCAAGTGTCGTCGTCGTCAGAGTAAGGGGACAATGGGGGGTATTTCTGCTTGTTTGTGTTCCTAGAGTTGGGATCCAGTATCAGGTGGCCCTCTTGGTAGGGATAAAGCCAATAGCTTCAAGGAGAGAATATTCCTGATGGGATTGTGCATGTTCTGCGCCCACCCAGGACGCGCGATGAGCGCAGGAGGGATGACCGTAAGCGGCGCAGTGGCGAGTCCTACCGGGAGCGGCACGAGCGGCGCATGGGGGCCATCCGGGGGCGGAGCTACAGCCGGAGCCGCAGCCGGAGTGGGAGCCGGGGCAAGAGTGGGGACAGGGAGCACGGCCGGGGCAAAGGTGGGTCTGGCCGCCAGGGAGGGCGGGGGGGACAGGGAGCAAGGCCGGGGCAAAGGTATGTGCGGTGGTGGTGCATCTTTTAAGGGTCTATTAAGGTTCGACAAAACGGTTTCAAAGTCCACCAGCATGGCTTGTTAATTCTGGCTTTTAATCATTTAACGGTGCTCATTCAGCCATGAGGTATGTAGTCCAGGCGTGTAATATGTGTGTTCGTTCCTGTGTGGTGCCCGCCACACATGTGTGTTACGTAAATGCCTGTCTCCGTCTGTACTTCAGCATACACTGGTGTCATTAGTGCCCTCATTTTCAGGGCTTCATTCCCTTCCCGTCACAGAGCACAGGTCCAAGTTTGAGCAGGAGAGGAAGGACCAGGAGGGCTACACTCCCACCACGGCGCCCCCTGCTGGCAGCTCCCTCCCCCCTCCAGCGCTGCACCCGCTGCTGCCGCCTCACCACTCGCTGTCCTCAGAGGCCGCCGTCACTGCTGTCCCCAGCGCTGTTACCGTGGTAGCGCCCGCGCACCTGCCCGACGGCACCACCGAAAGCTGGTCCAGCTTCTTCCCTCCCAACCACGGCGAGGGCAAGCAGTTCAGCAAGAGCACCGCGCCGAAACGCCGCTGCCGCGACTACGACGGTGAGGCCCGCCTTGCGGCTTTCTAGAAACTTCTCTGACCGTGTCTTTGAAGAGAAGCGTTTTTTGCTGTCCTTGTGACAGGAGTAAGGGCTGATCGAACTGGTATCTTTCATTCAGGAGGAAACGTAGCAGAGTTTTCCTTGTTCAGAGTGTTATATTTAATTAAAAGTTTTGGTGTAAATCGGTGCAGCTTATGTCTGATACATCAGTGCAATTAAGCAATAATAAAAAAAAAAAACTTGCATTATCAAAATAGAGGCAGTCACTGTCCATACTATGGATGGAAAGAATAACTGATGCCGTTACCTTGTTTTATACGGCGTTTTATAGAATGTAACCCTTTAGTTTAACCTTATTATTGTGTGAGTGGAGCTTTAAGGCTGTACAGAGGGTTGCTATTAGTTACTGTTTGTCTCCCTTCTGGCTTGTAAGCCACGGGGGAGGGGGTGGGGGGGTCTCTGAAGGCAGCCTGAATGTTTCCCTGGGGAGTCAGGGCCCAGCCCAATTCTATGCTCCCTGACAGCCAGTGAGCCACCCCTCAGACTCACCAGTGGGTTTTGGGGGGGGTCCTGCATACATGCTTGGTGGTTGTACAATGCCCCCCCGCTGACTCCAAGGGATGGTGGGGGGCTGACCTTGACTGACTTGCTTTCCAGAGAAAGGCTTCTGCATACGTGGGGATCTGTGCCCATTTGACCACGGCAATGACCCATTGGTAGTGGACGACGTCACCCTGCCCACCATGATCCCCTTCCCGCCCCCACCTGGAATGCCACCCCCCCGGGCCGCCATGCCCCCCATGAGCGAGCCTCCGCCCGTCATCCGGCTCCCGCTGCCCCCCCACGGGCAGCCCCCCCTGCCTCCCCTCTTCCCCATGCCAGGTGCGTCTCCGTGAGCCTGTTGCTCCTGATGGCATCGGCCCTCCTTTCCCCAACCCCACACACACACATGCACACGTACGCACACACGCACATGCACACGTACGCACACACGATGCACACATACGCACACACGCTCACCTCATTACTCACGCTCTTTATTTGCAAATAACGGCCTTGAAGTGTGGAGAGGCTGCCCGTATGAAGCCTCTGTCTGCGCATGCAGTGCATGTCTGTGTGTGTGTGTGTCTGTCTCTATGTGCCTCTCTGTATGCTTGCGTGCTCAGGTTTGTGTTTATCTGTCACGTTGTGACCAGCAAATATCCCCAGAATATAGTAAAACCTGTTGCGTTTTAGCTTCTAGGTCCCCACAATATAAACCTCAATTTGATTTAAATCTTTGTGTGTGTGTGTGGGGTTTCCTTAAGGTTAGTCTTGTTGCAGACAGCAGTGAGTTTGTCTTCGTTGGTCTTGGTCCCTCTGTGTGTCTATGTACCAGCCTAAGACCCTCCCCTCTACCTCCACAGGGCCGCCTTTAATGCCCACATGTGCGATAGATGCCCGCGAGCACTCTGGGACGAATCGGATGTCTGCCCTGGCACTGCCAGGGGTGGGGGCGCCCCCCACCGCATCGCACCCCCAGTACCCTCTGCCAGAGTGTAAGCCCACGCTTTTTTTTTTTTTTTTTTTTTTTTTTTTCTTCCACCATGTCGATCTTCTGAAATGGGTCGGATCCCATCTCGCAGTCAGTTTTGCATGTTAACACTTTTAAGTGGAGCACTGCAATACAGCACTTGCTGCTTATCGTACTGTAGTTTTGTTTCTTGCTAAAATAAGTAATTAATAAACTGCCTGCAAGCATGGAGCAGTCGTTCAATTGCCCAAGCTAAATTTTTAGATGCAGTAACATCAGTCGCCAGAGGGGTGCTGTTTGCAAACAAGCAGGTCTATATATGTTTACCCTTTCCTCGCTTAATCATACTCGTGGTGTCGCGGTGGTCCTCTAGTGGCTGACCGTGTAACTGCACTGCGTTGGCTCCCCCCACAGATAACTACGAGCAGGAGCCGTATAACCCTGAGGCCCCGGGCATCACCGTGTCCAGTCGGCCTCAGTACCGGCACTTCATCCCGCGTATCCAGACCCAGAGGCCCAACCTCATCGGCCTGACCTCTGGGGACATGGACACTCAGGGCTCCCGAGGTATGGCCTGGGCCTTCGCCTTCATCATCATCATCGTCACCTTGTCTGTTCATGGTTCCTCTTCCCAGCTACCCCTAACCCTCCATATTGCCTGTTCCTCTCCCAGCTGCCAACATCATCATCCAGACAGAGCCCTCTGTGTCGGCCGTGCCCTCTGGCCCCCCCCGATACGGCAGCGACCAGGATGGCAAAAAAAGGCCCCTCAGTTCCTTGGAGGCCCCCCCAGCCAAGAAGCCCTGGGTGGGCAAGTAAGTCAGAGTCCTTCCCCTGTGTCTCTCCTGGATTATTTTCTAGAAGAATCTAGACTGTCTCCTGTTTGTTCTGTTTGCCCACATTTGAAGTTGTTAACCTGAGCACTTACTGTTATCCTACACTTCACACCCCCACCAGTAAGTGGCACCTCATCATGTTTTGTTTATGCAGACCAAACTTCAACAATCAGCACAAGGCCGGCTTCCAGAAGCGGACACATTACGCCAACACTAAGCTGGAGGTCCGCCGCATCCCTCGCGACCTCAACAACATCACCAAGTTAAACGAGCACTTCAGCAAGTTTGGCACCATCGTCAACATTCAGGTGCGACTCGCTCTTCCGTCGCTTCAGACACTCCTAGCAGCTTCCGGGACAAAGGGGGATGAACGCAGGCGGGGCACCGTCACGGCCTCACCCTGGGGACATGCTAAGTCAAAGGAGACTCCCCCCTTCCCCCCAGGTGGTGTTTGGAGGTGACCCAGAGGCGGCGCTGATCCAGTACACGGCCAACGACGAGGCCCGGCGCGCTATATCCTGCACGGAGGCCGTGCTCAACAACCGCTTCATCCGGGTCTACTGGCACCGGGAGAATAGTGAGCAGCACGCGGGCCAGAGCACGGGTCCTAGCGCTCCTGCCGGGCCCCAGCACGCGGGCCCCCACAAGGTGAGATGTTCTGCCCCGCGGTGCGGCCCTGAGCCCCATCTCCGCCTGGTTCTTTAATGATGGCCTGCCGCTCGGCTTGCCGCTCGGCCCGTGTGCTGTGCAGAAGTGCCAACTGAACACCTACCCCCCCCACCCCGTTGTTCTTAAAGCCTGTAAACAAACAGCATGGCCCCGGCCCCTACGTGCTCTACAAGACGGCCAAGCACCGCCTAGGGGGCGCCGTGGGGAACCAAGCGGATCCCCTGCAGCCTGCGGCAGACGGTTCGCCGGTAAGAACACGCGCGCACGCGCTCAGTATGACAGGGCGGATTTGCTCTAGTCATGATTATTTTCAAAAAAGATTAAGTTTCTGACTCCTGAGTTTATCCGTGGGTTTAGGACCCATTCTGCTGTCCGCCTGAGCACATGACCTGGCGGGGGGTTTATCAGGGATTTGCCCAGTTCAGTGTGAAAGGGTCACTTACGAGTAACATCTGGACACATGGCAGACCCGAGCGTGTCCGAACGATGGCACGAGCCCATCACGCTGATCCGCGTGCACTCGTCTGTCAGCACACTTCATAAAAGCTCATACCTTTTAATAATTCAGCACTTTTCTACAAAAAGCAAATGTCTGGTTGGATTAAGTCTTTTGTAAGATGTAAATAAGACTCACACTTTGAGTGAAGAAAGTGGATTTAATTTTTTTTTACCAACGTTTGCCTGATGCAAGTACTCTAGTATTTTAATTTTCACGCCGTCACGTAGGGTAGATGACTTGCTTCCTATGTCTTGATCAGTTCGACACCTTGAAGCATTCGCTTGTTCCCTCCCATCTCGTGCTCTAAAGGTCATGACTGCGCCTGCGACTCTGCAGAAGGGAGCCTACGGCTCAGCGGCCAGCAGGACGCCCCCGAAGCCTTTGGGGAAAGTGGGGAAGGCACTGGAGGCCCAGGAGGCTCTGAAGAAGAAGCAGGTTAGTCCTGGGACTCTGTCTGAAGGCCGTGGCTGTCTCAGGCTGCCCCTGTGTCTGACCGCCCCTCTACTGTGCTTCTAGGAGGCCCTGAAGCTACAGCAGGACATGAGGAAGAAGAAGCAGGAGATGGTGGAGAAGCAGATCGAGTGTCAGAAGGTCAGTGTGTGACCAGGGGCATCATTCTTCTCTCTGTCTGGGGCAGGTGATGGTGATCAGGGTGCAGTCGCACCTGTGCCATCGAATCATGATCTTCCAAAAAATTTGATACCACTTCAGGTTTGGCTTTGGGTTCACTGGTTATTTGCAATGAAATAAATGGTGGGCTGCAGCTTAGTGGATGTGTGTCTCCTCATCGCGCCCAAGGTCTTGATAAACCGTCTCGAGAAGAACAAGAACATGAAGCCAGAGGAGAGAGCAGAGATCATGAAGACCCTGAAGGAGCTGACCAACAAGATCTCCCAGCTGAAGGACGAGATGAAGCCAACCGGCAATTCGGCGACCAAGTCTGCTCAACCCAAAACCAAGACAGACGTGAGTCTTACTGCTGACCTTGAGAATGAATAGAAGCATCTCTAACTCTCGGTTCAGATGTCTTCTGTCCAGAATACTTGCAAAGTCTGGAGTGACTGTCACGGTGTTACTTTTGTCATGTTCTCAGGCACAGAAGGAGCTGCTTGATGCAGAGCTGGATTTCCACAAGAAGCTGAGCTCTGGAGAGGACACCACAGACCTGAAGAGGCGCCTCAGTCAGCTCCAGGTGGAGGTGAGACTCTTCACCACTTTCTTCCCTCTTGCCCTCTAACCTTCACCATACTTGCCCCCCCCCCCCACCTCGCTTTTTTACATCTAAAGTGGGCTCCCCTCTGCATACCCTTGTGTTCCCCCAGGCTGCACGGTTAGGCCTGATCCCGGCCGGACGAGGCAAGGTCACCCTTCCTCGGGGGCGGGGCAGGGGGCGGGGCCGCAGTTTGAGAGGCCGAGGCGGGGGTAATCACATGGTGGTGGATCACCGTCCCAAAGCCCTGGCCATCCATGGAGTGTCCAGAGAGGAGAAGGACGAGCTGATGTCCCACTTTGTGGTACGATTTCAAAGCGAGTGACTCAATGAAAGCACCTGTGTTTCCATCACTTCCTGTGAATCTGCTGAAAGTGCCCATGTGACTTAATGCGTTGCGGCACTTCCTGTTCCTTGCAGAAATATGGGGAGATTGAGGAGCTGCGTGACCACGATGCCACCAGTGTTGTTATGACCTTCAAGACGCGGAGTGACGCTGAGAATGTAAGTCTGGCCTGAGGGGCCTGCTGATGATCCACAACGATTGGGTGTGACGCTGCCCCTACGGAGGGGGCTTCTCTGAGTGGGGTTAGGGAGACCCCGAGTGCAGAAGCAGGCCCTGTCCATGATCAAATAAGCTTTTTTTTTAATTTTTTGTTTAACTCGATATCCTTTCAGTGACACATAAAAAGGCCTGCTTTCTCACCGCCTTGAATCTGCCGTTAGTTGTTTCCAAGGGTCCTATTAAATAAACCTTCTGTTTTAGGCTGCAAACCAAGGTGCCAAGTTCAAAGGTCGCAGTCTTCAGATGTCATGGTACAAGCCGAAGACTCCGTCCGTGTCCACGGAGCCGGAAGAGGAGGAGTCCAAGGAGGAACTGAATGTACGTGACCTGGGGCAGTGCCCCAGACCGCGCCCATGCCCAGCTTATGTTGGCCTTAGTTGGCTTTTCGGCACGGCGGGTTTCCCAGCGGCCGCGGATAAGGGAGTCGGCCCTGCCGAGCGTGATTAAGAACGCGAGGCGGCGAACTGGAGATGTAGCCTCCATGGTACCAAGCCCCTGCTTTAAGCGCTTCAGGGGTGTAACGATGCCGTCGTCATGCCTTCAGTGTCTTAACCCTTCTGCCGCCTAACAAGCCGCCGCGTGACTCTGCCTCCGCAGGAGGTCGAGAGCTCCCTGCTGCTCCCAGAGGAGGATGAGGAGGACGAGGACGAGGAGGACGAGGATGAGAGCCGCTCCTGGAGGAGATGAATTTGCTCTGAACGTCGACCTTTTTTGTGAAAAGGACTCGATTATTTTTTTAAAACTTTACCTGTATTTAATAAGGTGGAAATCACTTTTTAAAGTTTCAAGTTTTTTGAGACGCGAGGGGCGGGATATACTGTAACGGCTGAGCGTGTCCCCCGGGAGCGACGCGCTTTAACTTCGTACTAAAGCAGTCTGCAAGTAACCTCCGAGTTTTTACTGTGTCCACAGATACAGATAAAGCAGAACTTTTTTATTTTAGTCTGGGTCCGAATTTTTCAGTTTCCCCTCAGTTTTCAAAAAACCCATGTTCCCTGTAGTTTGGTTTTAGTCTCGTCCAACATCTGCCACTATTTTCACAGCTTTTATTTTAGAAATTAAGACTTGTTCCAATGTATATAAAGGTTAAATACACAAACTGCGTCGTGATATGTAGTTCTGACTGGATGTTCTATTGGGCCAGGTCCTTGTTGCCCTAGCAGTTGTGCAAGTGGAGCTGTGGACGATTCGTGGATCTTACATCCCGATCGACAGGCTGCATAAAACTGTAACCTGATGCCGTATCTGACGCATTTGGACCCCGACAGGAAATGAGGTCACGAGCGCAAGCCGTGGCAGCCTGAGATGGCTTTAAATACGTAAGCTAAACCCCGATGTGTGCTGGAAATTTGAACGTACTCCTGTTTAATTGTACTCGCCACTTTACATACATATCAAGACCTGATCCAAATGTGGGAGAGCTTATTTTTTGCCAGTATTTTTTAAACATTGAATGCATATGTCAGTTGTATTCATTGTGACCCCTGAAATGTATGTTTCTATTAATAATCACCCAAAGAGAACTTTGGCCTTAGAAGCAAGGGGCTTGATTGGGGGGGGGGGGGGGGGGGGGGGGTTTTGCTTTTTGGCCATTCTTGTGCCCCTGATAGAGACTGGAATACATTCCAGGGATTATCTTATACACATCTGCAGCATGCAGAGATTTGGATTATTATGGTTTTTTGTATATAGGTTTTGCCTTATTCCCAGTTTACCAGGAGTCAGTTGCTTTTTTATATATATTTTTCCTGTATTTTTCTGTACAGACCTCTGCAATAAGAATAACTACATTGTAGATATTTTATTTTTAGACTAGCTTAGAATAATGTTGGATTTACATGACAGCAAGAAGAAATTTCCTTTCATGTGACCTGGGGTCTGAAGGTCTTGTAAGGGTCTCTAGTGAACGGTGGGTCTTGAACGGGAGACTCCAGTGATGCCGGGTGGTCTGGGAGTGACAGGACCAGGTCGGACCCCCTGCGGGACGCACTGGCTCGCCTCAAAGCCAAAGCATGCTTGGTATTAATTTGCTCGCCTTGAAATGATTTGAATATTAAGCTGGTTTTCCTTATCTCAAGATTGGACAGTTGGAAAATCCCTTGCTGTGTCTGGCCAGATACAACAATACTTGTAGTTTGAGTTCCTTCCAGTTGATCTTAATGTTACAATCTGGCTCACATTTTTTGATTAATAGAGAAAGAAATTTTCCACCTGGTATGCTACTCTCCGGTGGTTATTCCTCCCTAAGTTTGAGTTTCT
Source organism: Gnathonemus echidnorhynchus (assembly GCA_026776725.1). Taxonomy (NCBI): domain Eukaryota; kingdom Metazoa; phylum Chordata; class Actinopteri; order Osteoglossiformes; family Mormyridae; genus Gnathonemus; species Gnathonemus echidnorhynchus. Next base: position 5,597,013 of record JAODJU010000002.1, on the reverse strand, counting down.
CTGACACCCCGAGTCACATGCGGTGATGTTTCTTCATTCATTTAATGGCAGGCTGTGCAAATGTGTGTTATTTGGTAGTGATGTGAAATCTAAGTGCTCAGATTTGTTACTGTTTATACACGGGGAGCTGTGGATGTAATTTTCTCTTTGATTTGTTGTTTATATTATCAATTTCTAACACAAGCATGTTGGCTTTTACCAATAAAGACGATGGAATGGCAGCAATGGGGGGAGGAGGTAAAAAAAATATATAATAATTTGAGGAAAGAACAGAGAAAAAGCAGACTAAAAAATCTAATTTGGAAAAAAAGGAACCATTCCAATATATATCCCACATTTTTGTCTTGTTTCCGTTTTTGTGGTTTCTTGGTGTGCAAGTCGTCGGGATTTCTGGATTTTGCTCAATTTAAATGTGATGAAGTGACCAGCTGGGGGCACCACAGTACCTGCATGTGTAGTCCAGGCTGACATGGGGTTTGAGGTTTGAATCCTGGCCCAGCTCTGCATGCATGTAATTCACATATTTATTAACCATTGCATATTTCCTCAGAGAAGTTGTTGCATGTATTTAGACTGGTCTTGCATTGCAGTGCCTTTGTCCTACATTGGACTGACATCCTGCCAAAGGTGCCCTCTTGCCCGTGTCCCTTGGGATGGGCCTCTCAGCCACTCTGTACTGGCTAAGTGATTGGAAGATGGATGAATGGTAACCAACCATCTTGCTGTGCTTGTTTAGCTCCTTGTGATGCATGGTGGTGCTCTTCAGTGTGTCTCCTTTGCACTGTTCCAGTATTTTTTGTTGCTGGGGGGCTTGGAACTTGATGTATAACATCCTGGACATCCCCTGCTTTGTGTCCTGTGATGGAAATATTTTGTTCGGGGCTTTTGTTAAAGGATTACATACGAAGTATCATGATAATGTGTATTCGGGAACATTCAGTATTGCTGTAAATTGTCATCTACGATATGGCCTCCAGCAGGCTTCCTTGTACTCCGCTTAATTAATACTAAGCTGGTGTATTATAGCTGCAGGTATGTTCAGACAGGACTATGAGGGCTACTGCTGACCGCAGATTATGTGCAGATCCTTGATGAGGGGGAGGAGCTTGATATAGGGCAGACTGAAACAGCTCAGGATGCTAAGTAAACATTTTTACGTGGAATTGCACCCTAGTCTTAAGGCTTAAGCCAAGAAGCCGGAAGGATCCGTGTAACATCAGCTCTCACTCAGCGCATCTCAGTCCCGCTTCAGAAATTCCTGCACATTGTTAAATTTAATTTGACGCATTGAAATACTACTAAATTGTGCGTCTGTTCTACTTCGGTAAGTCATGTGAGAAACTCACTTCGGTTTAATGCAGTGCTCTCTGGCCCTTGTGCAAAAAGACATGTCAACAAACAACTTCATCCGCTATCTCTTCTGTCTTCATTGTCACTGAAGGGACTCCTGATGCCTAAGTCTGGCTTCAAACGATAAAACTCTGGAAGCGTGGAAAACTGCGATCTCTACTTTTCTCTTGATTTAAGGACTGGGAAGGGGAACCATTTCAGCCGGAGATCAGGAATTGTGGTGCAATCCTGGGTACGTCCTTGACCATAGATTACAGCCGGGAATACCTGTCGGGTACCAGCACTCCGGGATCAGGGCGGCCTACCCCTCGTTTGCACCCTGTCTGAGCAAGCCAGCCCCCCCTCTCCCATAATGTTAGCATATCTGGGGCGGGGAGAGGGGGGAGTTTTTGCTCCTTTCCTCTGCTGTCATCTGGCTTTTTTTTTGTTTTTTCTTCCTCCTCCCCTCCATTTTCATATTATTCTATCTTAATGACGTATCACAGTACAGCCATGTAAAGAGCTTTGGGGTGACTCTGCTGTCAAGCACACTATATAACTATTAAATGAATTGAATGTCAGATTTCACAGTACGTTGTAACTCTGCATTACATCTGAACCATCAGCCAGTGGCACCAGCTCCCCGAGTAACTTTGCTGTCCCTGCTCCTCTGTTGCATTCTTCTGAAGAACTTCCCGATTGTCGATTTCTTTCCTTGATTGTCCAGTTCCTTCAAAGGCATTGAGGTCTGGAGCCTTGGCAGGTCTGGTGACTAGTTTGAATGGTCCTTCCCTTACTTCCTTTGTCTTTTGGAGGTATGTTCCGACTCGTTATCCTGCTAAAGTGTGACGGACTGCCCAGTCAGGAGTAACCCTCCCGCGATGGCACACCTTTCGAACGTGCTGCTATAGCCATGCTTCTCAGTGTCAACATGGATTTGGTAAAACCATCAATGTATAAGAACCACATACGCAGAACCCAGGCTGGACTGGGATTAAAAATGGCCCTGAACTTCACGTCCTCCGCAGTCCACAGTGATAATATGGCTACATCCCATTCAGGGAGTCCAGACCTGTGCAGGAGGTGCATCACCCTCTCAGCATCTTACAGATACGTGCAGGCCAGGCCGCAGGCAGCCCTCAGTGTTCTGGCACCAGGTGAGATTCTGTGCCCCCACTGCCCCCAATTTAAAAAAAAAAAAAAAAATCAGTTGCAAAGGGTATCTGGTTGTTAACTGGCTAGTTGGTGTTTGTTTCACAAGAAAAGCAGTGAAATATTAACAATAGTGTAAGTAGCTAATATCACATAATGCAATCACAGGCTCTTTCGTGCCTCCCAATCAAATGTCGCCCTAGGCGATCGCATATGTCACCTAAAGGAGCGTCGGCCCTGACTGAAAAATGCGTTTGTCCATAACACTGACTTCTACTCCAGTTAATAGACAATGTATACAGATTGGAGCACAAATAATCATCAGTAAGTGCACCCTATTATACAGTTGTGTGAATATTTCTTCTGACATCTGAATGAAGGTTTGTGCTGTTGCTGCTGCATATACTGATGTCAGTAATCAGTTTGTATTCATTGCCCGCATGCCCAAAATCATTTAATACCGTATGAGCTGTCAAAAGAAAAAGATATCTCTATAATATTGTACCTTTTTTCGAAGTTCCCTAACATTCTCTCGTTTCTACTTAAATCTGTGTTCTTAGTAAACTTCAAAGGCGTTTGACGTGTATATTGTGCGATATTTTCCAGCCCATGTACCCTGTGCAGATTCTCCGTAACGCGTGTGGTTCTTGTATACCAAATATATTTTTGTTTTATTTCAGCCAAAAACGAAAGAAGTAAAAGAACCAAAATCTCTTTCTCAGTGATGTGTGGTCTGTGTGTGATAGATTTTCTACTCGGTTAGAGTGCACCGGTTAATCTCCTTAACGAATATAGAAATTCTACAAGGTAACGGATGCCTGCCGCACTCGCGCTGAATTATTCAGCGTCTGGGTAACCAGAGAGTCCGACTGGATCAGATTTTGCAATGGAACAATCGTCACTGGCCTGACCGACTTCTTCATCTGTGCAATTCAGCGAGCATGGAAACTGCAGGACCAATGCAAACAGGTGGTCACCTGGGGTAGATAGTGGCTGACCACAAGCTCTCTGTTCCCTGAAAGAAATACGGGTGACGCCGATTAGCCAGCTTCTAGTGAGGAATTACTCAGCCAAGTGTTCCTGGAAATCCCAGGAGAATCCCTAGATTAATTGTAGTAAATATTATTAAAACTTTTTTTGTAATCGGGGAAGTACTATGTATGACTGTATTTAACTGAATGAAATATTTATAAATCAACGTAGATAAGGATAATAGCCTACATACAAAGCTGATTACCGCGATGAGTCCGACTGAATACGGTATTCAGCCTCATTTACCGTTAAATAAACATATCCAGGCATGTTCATGGGTAAAATACGCAAATAACAATAATACAGTTTTGAATATGGGTGTTCCTTCTCAGCAACTAAACATTTAACAAAGACTTTTATGAGTCTTCAAACAGATGCAGGGTGTGGATGGACGGTCTCTTGGTATGCATTTTCACTTGATTTTATACATTACTTTGCACGTTGCATTAAGTAAATACAACTATAGACCACTTAGGTTTACTTTTTGCATAGAAAACCTTTTAACGAGATATAATCGGCATTCTTGGATATTGGCATAACACCGGAATTGCATTGAATTATTCAAAGGAAAGCTAATACAATTTATACTCTAGTTAATTACCTCCGAGCAATGGCGGGCTTTAAATATGGTACCACTTTAAATAAAACTTTTATAACACTATTTAGGCCGCGTGAAATATAAATGATTTACTGTAAATGTTTTATGGAAATCGGCGCGTGTATATGCGACAAGAAGCGGATTTCCTTCCTTAGTTGAAGCTTATTTCTTGTAAGATCAACTCCTTTTTTACCATTCGCGGCTCGTCCACTACGTTTCGCACAGCTTTCACTTGGGATCTTATGAATACTCTTGTTGTTACCTCGCGGGCTGAGGAAAATGGTCTGGATCATTTTCTGAGGACTGTGCGACTTAAAACGCGCTTCTTCAACACGTGAGCTCTCCACGGTCCTGAACTAAAACCATGGTCATTAAAACGTTAAGGGTAATGAGACTGTATGTTGTCTATTTTGTATAAACTTGAGGGAGCACGTGTTGATTACTTATCTTTATCTGAAGCTGTTGGTGGTAATATCTCTCATTGGGGTATTTATTATAGTTACAGGGTTGGGTTATGAATCATGAACTTTCTGGACACCTATTAATTAAATTCAAGCATATTACCAGAATTATCATCTCATTAAATAGCATTGTTAACAACTATAGTAGCTAAGACATTATAGTACAATTTTTCAAACTATCCTATTTTATATGGTTTACTAACCATTTATTTTAAATTTGTATTGATTGCTGGTTTTAAGTAGTGGTACATAAATTGTCTTTTTTTCCCGAAGAGTGAACACAAAACGCCAGCAAATACTGATGGGATCCCATCCAACTGTAAATATGGTAATAATTGTGATCCCTAAATGTGAAATGTGCTAAAACCTGCTCACTGCATTTAAATTGCAACTGAATGTAATTAAATGCTGGGCTATCATACATTTTATATTCTATTCCAGTTATTCATACCTGCTTCATGCACGGCACATTGTTAGAAAATATGCAAGGTGGTAGTTAGTTATATTTAATGCGTTTGTTAAACTTAATGCGTTGTTCATTTTAACTAGGCAAGTCCGTTGAGACGAGTATCAGTACCTGGACTTCAGTTGTGCAAACGACCCGCAAACCACCCCCGCGACGCACTCTGAATGAAATCTAACAGGAATCGTTTGTTACGCGGTGTCATGTGCCTCACTGTCTCCCCTTGCGTACCCTTGTGATTAAAACAGTGTGGCTTGTACAGAAGCCAAGCTGCACAAAATGCTTGAAGCTAAATGATCTCGCATCCCCCGGTTAATTTCCCTGCCCGGTCGCGCGCAGCACGCTTGCGCACAGCTCCCAGTCCTATTCCTGGCGCGCGGCTTGTAAGATGAGTAAAGAAGCAGGTGGGGAGAGATGCATACAGAGAGGCTCTGTCACTGGAAATAGCTCAGACTGACAGCGGCGAGCCAGGGAGTCGCCCCAGCGCCTACGTATGTCAGGTATACCTACCCGCAAGGTGTGTAAACCAAGATGATGGCCATGAACGGCAAGCAGAATTTCTCAATGCACCCAGCTCTACAGGAGCCCAAGTACTCCGGTCTCCACTCAAGTTCGGAAGCTATGCGTAGAGTTTGCTTACCAGCCCCGCAGGTACGTAAATCTCCATAATTACTGCTTAAAGGCACTTTTTTTGACGGACATTAGCTTAATGTTTTTTTCATGGCGGTAAAACAATCAAACTCCGCTCTACCTCTCTCTCGTGCTCTCGTTATTTCCCTC
>JAODJU010000002.1:5544414-5557320 GCA_026776725.1 Gnathonemus echidnorhynchus | reverse complement strand
CTTGGGCAGTAATGTGGCGCCCCCATCATTCTTGGGCAGTAATGCGGCGCGTCCATCATTTTTGTGCAATAATGCGGTGCCCCCATCATTCTTGGGCAGTAAAGCGGCGCCCCCATCATTCTTGGGCAGTAATGTGGCGCCCCCATCATTCTTGGGCAGTAAATTGGTGCCCCCATCATTCTTGGGCAGTAATGTGGCGCCCCCATCATTCTTGGGCAGTAAAGTGCCACCCCATGTGACAGAACATTGCTCCAATAGCACTAGAGAGCATCAAGTTAGTCTCTGCATCAATGTCTCTCTTTGAAGAGCGGTGATTCCCATCCTGGTAGCTTCTCATGAACACCACTTTGCCCAGTATTTTTCCTCATTGTAGACACAGATGTTGACATGTCCTTGCTGATCTTTAGCTGCTCCCTGAGAGCTTGTCATTGCCTCATAAGCACTATCTGCAAGATGGCTGCACCCAAGGAGAATACAGCACTTCTTAGTGCATTGGTATGATATGCAACTATACGTTAATGTACCACTAGATCGTGCCTTTATGAGTTTGAATCAAGATCAGAGCAAATTTATCAATAAGTGGGAGTCAGTGTGTGGCTGAACAGGTTAGGACCTGTGTCACCAGCTAAAATCCTTGGGCCAGCAGACCAGTTGTTGCTGCCTCTGTTGGACCCCTGAGCAAGGTCCTAAACCCCCAGTTCCAGGGGCATTGAATGCTGCCTGACCCTGCACTGTGGACCCCACTCCATCCCCAAACTTGCTCTCACTTGTTGTCTCCTGGAGCACAACATAGGTGAAAAAGACATTTCAGTAACATATAACTGTTCTAATTAATCCAGATTTCCAAAAAGGTTTATTGTAATTTTTTGTGAATGCTACTTTTGTGGTTATCTCTTGGTAAGAGAAATACATGTACGTTGTTAGTCTCCTAGATATGGCTAAAAACATGCACTTAATATAAAAATATACTGTAAAGATACCAAACCCGTTATGTAATATAATATGATGCTAATTTAAACACAAGGGGGTGCCATTCAGTCCACTGTCATATTCAAAAACTTACTCTTCAAGTTCAATGAATAATTTAGATTTTTCTTTTTGCAACTCCTTGTCCATTTATCTCCAGTAACTGTTCTATCCAGGGTTGCAGGGGGTCAAGCAGGGAACAACCTAGGATGGGGCACCAACCCATCACAGGGAACACTCACACACCATTCACACCCATGGGCAATTTGGTAACTCCAGTTAACCCCAGTGTGTTTTTGGACTGTGGGGAGGGACCGCAGGAAGCCCCCTGACAACAGGGGGAGGAAAATGGAAATTCGGCACACATGGGCGCAGACATGAGACACCAGTGTGCCACCTGTTTTTAAGTAGAGTTAATTATAAATAGGTATTAATTTGTATTTAAAGCTATAAATTAAACATGAAATCACTATGACCACAATCAAAAGCCAGGAGGAAACAAAATGTACACAATCCACTATATTCACACAGGGGTGCTGACGTATTTCCGGTAAAATCTCAGCCAGCTGCATCACTTCTGCTATCCATACTGTTGCTGTATTTTCATGAAAAAAGTCTCAGAAAAATAAGTTTAAGTCTACTGTTACTTTAAGTAAGTCACACCCCTGTCCAGTTGGTGGCTAGTGTGCATATTAATGTCATATTGATGTCGTGGGATAGGGATGAATGCAGTGGAGGATGTAGGACAAGCAAGTTATACTGATAATGTTTATCAGCCAATGGCAGCTAATGTTACCGGGCAAAATGCTCTTCGTATTTGAACTATAATTGACAAATTTTGTAAAATTGCATTGCTAATATTTGCCTATTAGGCACAACAGCCAGAGTTTTTAGTGGCCTCTGCTGTCACTGTCAGGAAAACAAGGACAATGTCCGGGATTCTCAGAAACAGTGAACAAGCATGGTCCTGGTCAATCACAAGACAGCTCACCACTCTTTTGTGAGGGGATTTTCTACATCCACCACCTTAACACGGTGGCTGAGAACACGCTGCAAACTCAGAAAACACTTACGAATTCTAAATCTCCACCGGAATCTTATAACCCAAATTTTCAAGAGCTGAATTTTACAACCTGAACTTGAATTCTCAATTAACACACAAGCAACATAAATTTGGGTAATGAATTCAAATTCGGTATCTTTAATTCAAGTTCTGGTAAACATATTCAAACTCAGGTTGTGGTATTCAGGTAATTAAATTCAAATTCAGGTTGTGCTGAATCTGATTTGACACCATAGAGCTGCTCCTGTTAAACTGCAGTTGCTCGTCTCCTTCGATAGCTGGGTCTGCTGGTGATTACAATATGATAGGCTGAACTCAGCTAAACTGGGCCAGATTTTATCTACTGAGCAGGGATACTGTACCGTCAAAACCTTGAATGATGCCACACACATACAATAATGTACTAATATTAATTATTATTAATAAGTACTCAAACACATAACAATACAATATTTTCTATGGATTCCTGATAATTACATCAAACTGAAAGACAGATTCATCCTATTAGACAAGTGTAATCGTGGTCTACAATTTATTTCTGCGTGCGTGTGGTGCAGTTTTTCCCTATTCAACTGAAAAGTCAGATAAACAAAACATGCTAGAAAAATATCCTGCTATTTTACGCTAAACCATATCACTTATTTAACAGCAAAATGCAGTGGTCGTTTTATTGTTTAGGGACAACTGGTGTTAAAGATTCCACTGAGTGAAAAAAATGTGTGTTCTTCGCTTGTCATTTGAAGTGTTCACTCCGATCCTCTATATCCAGCTTTTGGATAAACACTGTTACCTTAATATCCCATATCTTAAATATTAGTGTATACCTCCATCAGTTTAAATTGCTGCAGTCCAGCGACATGGTGTTGTGGTAACACTGTGGTGACCTTTGATTCACTCTGAACTGAAATAAGTTCGGGTCTTTTGCATTTGTTACAGCTGCATTAATGTCACTCCAAATCAGTGAGATCAGATAAAAATTAAAAATAAAATAACATATTATTTTAAAATTTACCTAATGCCATTAAAAGGAATATTAATGGTGTCAGTGCAAGATCTTGTAAAAAAAAAAAAGATGGAGTGTTAGACATCCCGGTCTGCAGGAAGTGCTGATCAACAGTAAGTTCAAAAGGGGCTTTAGTGCTGGTTATCTTTACACTACACAGTTACACTATTTTGAGTGTAATTCACGTGCCAAAAAGAAACAAATACAAAATAATCAAATTTGAAGATGAATTTGACTGTTAGCATTCTTATAATTATTTTTGTTCAAATGATTTATAGTCATTGCGATTATATCGTTATCGTGAATTTGTTAGGCCACGATAACCATGTAGTTTAAATCTCATATTGTGACAACCCTAATATCAATGTATTTTTAAAATGAGATGTAGGATGACACAATACCCTTTTCATTGTTACATTTTTATTGTGCATTAAAAGTAGGGCTCTGTTAAACATTTTTAACAGATATCAGAACTGCAGCTAAAATCACAGCAGCTCAGTCCGCTGTGTCTTACAGAGACGCTGATGGAGGGGAAAGGTCAGGAATTGTTACCTGGTTCATTTCGTTTTAAAACTTTGGCAAACAGCTCACAAGTAAAAAATATTGTAATTTGAAATATTTGTTTTATTAATAGTAATAACTTAAAATGAGGGTCTTTCCAGTTATGAAGCACATATTTCCTGGTTTTTAGAGCCAGTTGCCAAATAGGTTTTAGATTTTAATTTTTGTTCGTAAACAGTCACAGACCTATTTTTAAAACTATGTCGTAAACTTTAAAAAAATGCTGCTGACACGCGTAGTGGCGTGAAAGGGTTTTACATTGATGCTGTTTTTTGGACTCATGCCAATGTAGGTTGTATATTGAAAATGTACTAAACAGGTGCAGTTCTATAATTGCAAACAGATAAGGAGAGCCTGCATTTCACTCTGTTTTAATAAAAAGTGTTTGTGATATCTTACTTGTGGCTTTGCCTTAGAATGAAAATCTTCATATAAGATATGAACAATTTCGTTATTCTGCCTCTAATTATTGAGGCATGTTTTTAGTCCATATCACAGAGGCCTATGTGTATCACCACTCCATGCCTGCCCCCCCCCCCACATGAAAATCTTGGGGCTACCTGTTCTGGCTACTCAATGGAAGATAAAAGGTGTTGATGTGACAATACCGAAATTCCCAACTTTCAAGAACGGCGATCACACTATTATTGCAAAGGGCAATGCTTGTGGAACACTGTAAAAATCGCTATGCTTAATAAAGGAGCCTAGACGGCTGAACTGAGAGCCAAATCATAAAGCCTTCTGTCATCCGTCAGCCTATGTGCTGATTCCCTTAGGAAGGAGATAATTGCAGATTAGACACTGTTAGATATCGACACTGGGGTGATTACCAATAACACTGTCATGCTGCCCAGCCCTAAATTATGCCAGTTAAGATATTATTATAATTATTATTATTATTCTTAATAATAGTAATAATAATAGTGATAATAATGCATTCGTACAAATGTATTACAATTTTTTTAATTTTCAGTGGCCCATTTTAACTGAGCATAATAGGTATTTAACTTAGTTAAGTGTTTCCTTTTTATTCATTGCGCTTATTATAGACAAATGAAATGTTACATGCCAAATGAAATGTTAAATGCCAAATGAAATGTTATATGCCAGGTCACTTTGCACAGGTTTTATACAGTATGAATTTTTGTGGTGGGTCATGTTTTCAATAACTCAGGTGTGCTCTTTTATAAAAACAAGGAGATTCCCATGATTAATAGCGCAGTACTAAGGACAATTAGCCACTATTAGGACACTATTTATAACATAAATACACACATTAATTTACAATTTTTATTACAATCAAAGTGCGGCACAAGGCATGTCGGTATGTGAAAAATTTAAGCTTCTCTTTGCTGACCCCGTGGGGGCACAATACCAATCAAAACTATTGAGACGTGAAGAGCAGGTATAGCAAACACTATGAGCTACTTTTCCGAGATGAGTTATTCAAATGTAAAGCGGAAAGACACTCCAAGCTTGTCTGGCTTTGACTGATGGCCCAATTTACCATATCTTAAAGGCAGAAGCTTGCATTGTTGCAGGGTTTGTGTGCTGAATGTGGGAGAAAGGAAAGCGTCATGATCACAAGACTTTGTGTGAGGTTTTGGTAAGTTCACATATGAAAAGCAAATTTATAGGACTCCTGTTTTAGGTGATATTAATAATGGCCAGTCGTGCATAATGACAGTCATTCACGTCCCACGCAGTTTTTTTTTTGAAGGGGACACTTTAAGGTTCAGCATTTCTCTCATTCTGACGTCATAACTGCAAAAGCACTGATGTTTATCGCTAGTCTAGAAATAAGTCAAACTGTCATTTCCTGTATGTATACCTTGCCGTCAGTCTTCCTTCCGAGCAGGTTGACTCCTCGACTTCATTTTTTTGTGTAACAATGAATCTGTGGGCATAAATAAATCAAAATAACGCAGATGACACAACTGAAAAGCAAATGTTTTTTACATGCTATATATTAATAAAAAACAACAGTGTGTTTACGGCATATGACCTTTTCTGGCCTGGTCCGTAATATTTGAAATTTATATTCTAAGAGGACCGCTGGTCCTAGATTTTTTTTTCAAAGCCTTTTGTGGTTAAAGAAAGAAAAAAACTTCCGGAATAACAAAAAGTCATACTTGCCTGTCTGTGGCTTGGAAAATACTTTGTTGAATCTTGTAATCAATCATGAAATCACTGATAAGATAGACAGAAAGGTTAACGGTAGCCTGCTTGTTCCGCACAATGCGCTGAATTCTGTGCAACTGTGCTGCTGCGATTAACGTGTGTTACAGGCAGTAACAGCTGTTGCTAAATCCGTCTGGATTAACACATATAATAATATAACACTATGCTATCTATGTGAACTAGGTTTTAAAAGTTTTAAAAATTGCACTCTCTTTGGAAAGCACACAGACACACATACATGCGCACACACCCAATACCATTTATGGTCACTTCCTGTAGAAACGTCCTTAAATGTTTACTTTTCACTGCTATGCATCTAGTATAACTTCTAGTCATGAATCGAGTTCAAGCTTATTACTACTGTAACTTTAATGTTCTTGCAAGCAGATCTACTTGAACTATCCATTAAAAACACGCACACGCATCAATGGCTAGAAAAATCGCGACATCACAATGGGCACACTGGCAATAGTCACATCGTGAAATCATGTGAAGTAAGAAAGATAAGAAATAAATAATAAAGATTTCAGAAATAAAACAAGACTAGCACTGTCTAGGCTACAGTTTCATGATTAAACATAGCTAAAAAAATAACTAATCCATGTGATATTATGGTTTTATCTGCTACAGGACTACAGTCTTTGTTGGGTGTATGTATTACAATGTTTGAAGGTACTGACCACACTTCTTGTGCTTTTTACTTTTGAGCACCAGTACAAAATAGAACAGAACAGGAACAGTGCAGTAGTTAGAGATTGGTAAAAAAAATAAATAAATAGACTTTTGATGTTATTGTTTAGGCTAGCAGACTGTTACGGGTCAATGTTAGAGGTGCCAAAGTATTATTCACCAGGTTTCATTTTCGCGGGGATCATCCACCCCTAATCCTTGTGAATGTGAAGGGGCTACTGTAATACAATTGTTGCAAGACAGGAACCCTGGATGGGGCGTGAGCCCACTGCAGGGTGCTCTGTCACTCACACATAGTCAATTTAGGCACTGCCAACTCCCTTATGGTGCTTTTCCACTGCCACCAAGGCTCGAGCCGTACCCTAGCTGCACTGCAAACTGGCCGTTTTTCCCTTGCAAAGTATGCAAGCCGTACCCAAGTCATACCCGAGCCATAGCCATGCTGACACGGCCCTGCTTACCTCTATGGGCAAACCAAGCTGTTTGCATCACCTCCGTCTGATTGGTCGAAAAGATACAGGTGATCTGCGTTGATATAAATGGATTATCTGAAGTAAAAAAAGGAATATTCTGCATATTATTCCATTCTGGACTGCATTGTGTCAACTGGCCCAGTCCCGTGGGCCTTTTCCCCGTTTGGCTTGCAGTTCCTACTGGCGCTTCTCTGTGTCCTGGGGTGCTGTGTGGCTCAGTGGGCTGTGTGTGGCCCCGAGCGGGACATCCATCATGAGCTCAAAGCTGACCTGAGGCCCGTCTCAACTTCAGTTAATTTTTTCGGTTTTATTTTATCCCCTAGTTTCTGTACGGTTAATTTATGTATTGTTTAAGGTTACACTGCCCGTGGCTTGTTTATGTTCTGTTTTACTTCTGTTCCTTGACCTCTCCAAGTGTTGATAGCCCTCAGTGTTTGTTACTGTTTCCTAGTCTCCAGTGCCAGTTAATTGTAATGTACCCACCTGTTCCTTGTTGCCCCGAGCCCTCAGTGATTGGTTGGTTGGTTATGGTTCTCACCTGTCCTGCGTTGTGTCTTGTTGGTAGTGTACTTAAGTGCCTGCTTTTGTTCTGTTCCTCAGTCCTCCACTGTGGCTATTTCCCTGTGCTGCTGTGTGACTATTAGTTATAGTTACCCTGTGTTAGTTATTGTAGCTTCTGTGTTCCTCCCTGCCTTTAGTTTTGAGGTTCCAGGTGTTGCTCCATGCCTTAGCCAGTTTTGTTTTGACCCGTTGTGGTCCCTTTACTTTATGGTTCTTCTTTTGTTCTTAAATAAACCCCTTTTGTTGAGAGCAGCTATGTGGATTGTCTCTCCTTTGTGATACCCCACCGTCATAGGCATGGGGGTGTTTTTCAGGGGTTGGGCTGGGCCCCTTAGGTCCAGTGAAGGGAACCCTTAATGCTTCAGCATACCAAGGCATTTTGGACAATTCTTCCAACTTTGTGGGAACAGTTTGGGGAAGGCTCTTTTCTGTTTCAGCATGACTGTGCCTCGGTGCACAAAGTAAGGTCCATAAAAACATGGTTGGGTGAGTTTGGTGTGGAAGAACTTGACTGGCCCCCACAGAGTCCTGACCTCAACCCCATCAAACACCTTTGGGATGAACTAGAATGGAGACTGAGAACCAGGCCTTCCTATTCCACAGCAGTGCCTGACCTCACAAATGCTCTTCTGTATGAATGTGTAAAACTTCTCACAGACACACTCCAAAATCTCATGGAAAGCCTTTTCAGAAGACTGGCAGCTGCTATAGCTGCAAAGGGGGAACCAGCTCCATATTGACGCCTATGTATTTAGAATGGGGTGTCATGAAAGGTCTTGTGGGTGTAATGGCCGGGTCTCCCTTACTTTGGTCTGTATTGTGTATTAATTCATTCCCTATAACTCGGAATTTGAAAATTTCCAACCGCCTACATAAAGTACTACAGAACAGCTGAAGGGAACGGATGCGTAATGCAAATTTATGCAAGCGAATGCTAATTCCACTAGTTTTTGATGGTAACATAACCTGGCAATTCTCACAGACCTGTTAGTGGAAATAACCAGATAGTAAATTGTGAGCAGTAAATAAGTGTCTCTTCAGTTTTACGTCACTGTCGCTCTCCAAACCCGGCAACGCTTTTACCAAATATGTTTTTATTTTTTATTTTTTTGCACAGTGGGAGGAAATGGGGGGATCTGCGTGCACCCACAGGGTGAACATGCGAGCTTCACACGCAGGCACTGTGCGGCAACAGGGCTGCCCACTGCACCATAGTTTACTTGCACAATGTGCAGTGCTAATATCACATGACGTTATGCACATACAACCAGTGGCATCGGAAGGAGTTTGACATGGGGTGGGGTGGCTCGCATGAAATGGTCACATCATGTGTGATGTAAGAAAGATTTAAAAATAATTTTAGAATAAGTAAGATCCTTTAAAATAAGACTAACACTAACAAATAAAACTAATCCATATGATAAAATGAGTTTGTGTGATACAGGACTATAATCATTTTAGGTACATGTTCTGTCCTCACACTGCATGCATAGTGAATCGGCCTCAGTAACGAGCGGATTCATAATAAAAAGAACATGTCTCCCCCTGGTGGGGTGAAGAGGAATTGCAGGGGGCGCGGGTAAAGGGACAACAGAGCAGTGTGAGGGCAGACCTATTTCGAAACTGCAACCTATAGAAGTATTAAAAATAATATGAACACTTTATCTGCCTGACCACATTATTTAATATATATCAGTGTGTGTTGGTGGGGGTAGGGAGAATCAGAATAAATATGTCAAGCCTAGAAGGGCTGTTTGAATGCTGCTGCATCACTGCATTATGCAGTATAATTTGATACAACAACAGAGAACTGCTTGTATTTCAAACAAAGCAAGTCAGTACTTTTCAAATTATAGCCAGATTCTGTTGTAATTCTGTTACCGTTACTGTTGAACTAGCCAGTAGGCCATTCACCTTAATCTTGTCCAAAATTCTGTCTGGCAGAGCAAAGCACTTATTGGGGTCTGTTAAAGTAGATAAAGTACCTCTGTATGTCATGCGTAGTTTCGCAGCATATAATAGCCAAACTTTGTATTAGGCTGATTCCATATTAGTGATCTGGCAGCTCGGTGCCTGACAGCCACGGCAGGTAAATCATGGAAAATCTGAATCGTCTTTTCCTGGAAGGAAAACTTGATTTTGCCTGTCGCCCTTTGCATGATGTTCTCCAGAGCATGGCGATAGTATATGTGGTGGACGAGATACCTGGGGGGCAGCATGTGGCTCAGCAGGCTAAGCTGCTCTTCCTGTGATCAGATGGTCACTGCTCCAAGCCCGGCCTTGCAAAATTTTCATGACTGTCGGCCCTTGATCAAGGCCCTTAACCCCCAGCTCCATGGGCACCGCTGATAAGCTTACTCTCACCTACGTGTGTCTGTGTGTTATGGAGACCATGATGGAGTAGGCGAGGAGAGAAATTCCCCTCAGAGATCAATAAAGTATCATTATTATTATGTGCCTGACAAAGACAAAGGTTTGGGTTCAGCATTCGAAGGGACAAAATCAGCCCTGACCCCTAAACACACACGCTATTCTCACAAACCCAAATCTACACCCTTGGTGCCTGATCAATCAAAGGCTTTTCCTCCAGTTCCAGCACCTGTTGATGACCTCTTAATCAGCCAATAACAGTGTGTCCCCAGGACCGCTGCTTTATTGTCATCTCAAAAAGCCGAAGCCACATAGGATCAGGCTCCCCGCAAAGAGATCCCAACCTTTTGATGACCGTGCAAAAATTGTGCAAAAATTTCACGGGCTGCTTTAACTTGTTGATCTGGGACAGAGCTGAACGATCAGTGGGAAAGATTCACGGATTTCGCGTGGGTTTCAACCAGCATCATGAAAACAACAATTTAAGAAAACCAAAGTGCAAAAGTTAATTCTTATTCTTTGCAGGTTACTGCCATCTACTGGAAATTTGGCTGAACTTCCCCTTTGCCGAGCAGGATTGCGGCCTCAGACAAACTACGGGAAATGTGAGTGTATAATATAATATCATTTATAATTATATGATAAAATGGAGGAGAAAGGTCTTCCGGTGTGTTAATACTAAATATACTTCATCAAATAGCTTCACCCACTAGTCCTAGGCATCATCCTAGACAAAGGGTGGGATGAGTATGTAATCAGGGTTGCACTTAATTGCTATGCAAGTGTGCATAAACCTGTAAAAGTGATACGTGCGGCAATCGATTGTTGTAAAAGCGCAAATGTGTACGTATTTTATGTGCATTTGTGCTGCTATGATGAGAAATTACCGTGCATTTTAAACTTTTATACCGCAAATGAAGGTAGCATATGGAACTTAAAATGGACGGTAATGTCTTGTCATAGCAGCGCAAATGCGTATTTTATGTGCATTACAACAACCGATTTCAGTTTAAAGGTGAAAGCGTACTTGCGTACCAGTCATGTTCATCCCAGTATATAATTGTTATTGCACCTTTGTACTATTTTTTAAATGATTGTTTATATGACCCATTGTTTTTCAGTGCTTGTTTAGTGCCAGCTAAGGTTAAAACCTAAAACTATGCTTAACAGAAGAAAATAGAAAGTATCAGTGTGACCAGAAATGTAGGCCTTGCAGAATCTTTCGGTCTTGATATCACCACACCATCAGGCTTGTCTCCGCCCCAACAGCCGCACATCTGCTACAGCCCTGGTGTCATTTTTCTATAAGACTCTGCGGAGGAGCTTCTGTCATTCATAGACACATTTTCCCATCTTCAAACTGTAGGCTGGTTGACTGTACCTCTACAAGCCCCCCCGTCTGCGTAAGAAGAGTCTCTTTGGGAGAATGGAGACAAAATGTGTATCTGTAATGGGACAGGGACACATCCAATGGAACAGGCCTAAGCAAATGTCACGGGGGGGATTAATTTTTGCTTCTTCTTGGAAAGATTTGCTGTTTGCTTAAATGGGCATGTTCTGCTGAATGTTTTATTATGAATTTTGGTCAGTGTGAAGAAAAGGTTTCTCACATTGATCTGAACAGTTGTCACCTTTGTTTAGGAACTGCGGCATTCTTGCAGCCCAGAAGTCAGACCAGCTTCTGAATACTGTTATATTCCCACGATAGATAAAGCAGCCTGGATGAGGCTGTTCTAGTCTTTCCACGACTTGCAATTAAGCTATTTATGTTGTGTGACGTTCATTACGCAATTGTTTTCTAAATATGTAATTGCTTTCTGTAACTATCACAGAAACAAGTGGTCTACTGTGGCGGCGATATTAGGACTAACCTTGAGATAGCAAATCAGAAATAAACTGTTGTAACACGCTGAAAGATCTAAAAGATCTCACTCTAGTATTGTACCAGGCTTGTGGTTTCTAAAACAGATATTCGGCAGTGTGGCTAACCTGCGGAACATAATACAGGTACCAAGGAAGACGCTGCTATGATGTTGTTTTTTAAACTGAAATGCATCCAAAAAACAGCCCTATAAAATACATCACGTTCAGATAAGTGAGGTGATTAGATCTTATAGCTGCTTTAGCTTTTCTGTTACACTGTGTGAGCCTCTATGTTATAGTGCTGTACTACAAACTCAGATCATAAATAATAATTATGATTACCACGTTATGGTATGTTTTACCATTATTATGAATATACTGCATCCATATTTATTTTCATTAGTCTGCAGTTCATTCATAAAGTGGTAAAATTAACACATAGGTATATCGGTCGATTTTAAAAAGTCACTAACTTCTGTTTTTGCAGACGCACCCAGAAACTAATTTAAATATTAGGCTGTAATCAGAACTACCCAACAGGTGTATTTCCAAAGAACCAAAATTTAATTGTAATTTTGTGCTAACGGAAGGAGGGGAGGGGGAATTATCGTAAGGTTAGCCACTCTGTCTCACTAAGAGCAGCCGACCTCGAGGTTCCCGACAAGGATACGAGAAGGTGATTCATGGTGGACTGGTTCCATTTCAATTCACACTGGTTTCTCTCCTGCCTCAGGTGTGAGTCAGGCCTCTTGTTCCAGCTTTGAGGTGCAATTCACCAGTGATGATTAAGCATTAACCCAAGTCTCCAGAGGCAGTAGAATAAAAGATGTTTCAAAATGATGTGTTTCACCTGAATAATAGAGCTGGATTCAGAAACCACAAATTATTTAATTCAATAAGCATGTTGATCACCTCTCCTGACAGGAGGTGTTGAATTAGTTGTTGATCAGATGTGGCAATAGAGGAGCTTACTTGACAGAGCTGGGCTCTTAGTCTGTGCTTCACTGCATTGGCAGTGACAAATTTAGCATGGCGGGTAGAGAGGTTCGTGATGGGAGATCGGTAAACCACAGGGAGACTACCAGGAGGAACTGGGAAACTACCAGGAGATAGGTACTGGGACAGAAGACAGATCAAGGAGTCGGGATGGGAAACTGGGAAACTACCAGGAGATA
>JAODJU010000002.1:5502800-5518353 GCA_026776725.1 Gnathonemus echidnorhynchus | reverse complement strand
CGTAGTGCAAGCTGAATCCTTGGGTTCCTTTAAATCAGAGCTAGATAAGATTTTAACAACTCTGAGCTATTAGTTAAATTCTCCCCAAGCGAGCTTGATGGGCCGAATGGCCTCCTCTCGTTTGTATAGTTCTTATGTTCTTACTATAGCCTAAGCTGATCCTGGTGGTTATCAAGGTACAAGTTTATATGTATTTTTTTTATTTACTTTTTATGTGGGGAGTCTTCAGTTCCGTGGTACATATAGTCGTGGGCTCCCTTTGGGTACATTTTGCTCATAAGGAGGGGGCTTCAGACGGTCTGGTGAATCTGACAGTGCTGTGATGCAAAGGGCTGAGGTTATATTGAGATGGTAACTGGTGAACCTGACAGTGCTCTCATGGAAAGGACCGGAGTGAAGTCGAGATGGTCTGGTTAATCTGACAGTGCGCTCATGGAACGGGCCGGGGTGATATCGAGATGCTAACTGGTGAACCTGTCAGTGCCCCCATGGAAAGGACCGAGGTGATATCGAGATGGTCTGGTCAATCTGACATTGCCTTTATGCAAAGGGCCGAGGTGATATCGAGATGGTCTGGTGAATATTACAGTGCCATGATGCAAAGGGCTGAGGTGATATCGGGATGGTAACTGGTGAACCTGACAGTGCCCTCATGGAAAGGACTGGGGTGAAATCGAGATGGTCTGGTTAATCTGACAGTGCTCTCATGGAAAGAGGCGGGGCTGATATTGAGATGGTAACTGATGAACCTGTCAGTGCCCTCATGGAACGGACCAGGGTAATATCGAGATGGTATCTGGTGAACCTGTCAGTGCCCTCAATGAAAGGACTGGGGTGATATCGAGATGGTCTGCTGAATCTGATAGTGCCCTCATGTACTGGGCCAAGGTGATATCAAGATGGTCTGCTGAATCTGACAGTGCCCTCATGGAAAGGGGCGGGGTGATATCGAGATGGTCTGATGAATCTGACAGTGCCGTGATGCAAAGGGCCGAGGCGATATCAAAATGGTCTGGTGAATCTGACAGTGCTGTGATGCAAAGGGCCGAGGCGATATCAAAATGGTCTGGTGAATCTGACAGTGCTGTGATGCAAAGGTCTAAAGGTGATATTGAGATGGTAACTGGTGAACCTGACAGTGCTCTCATGGAAAGGACCGGAGTGAAATCGAGATGGTCTGGTTAATCTGACAATGCGCCGATGGAACGGGCCGGGGTGATATTGAGATGCTAGCTGGTGAATCTGACAGTGCCGTCATGCGAAGGACCGAGGTGATATCCAGATGATCTGCTGAATCTGACATTGCCCTTATGCACAGGGCCCAGGTGATATCGAGATGGTCTGCTGAATCTGACAGTGCCCTCATGGAAAGGACCGGGGTGATATCGAGATGGTCTGGTGAAGCTGACAGTACGACCCCACCTAGAATATTGTGTGCAGGTTTGGTCACCTTTCCTTAAAAAGGACATTGCTGCCTTAGAATGGGTTCAACGTGGGGCTACAACGATTCCTGGTCTTAGAGGATTGTCTTATGAGGAGAGATTAGCTGAGCTGAATGTGTTCAGCCTCTAAGCAAAGGAGACTAAGGAGTCTAAGGAGGGACATGATCCAGGTATATAAGATTCTAACAGGTCTGTTTAACCAAATAGTTACTTCAATATTAGTTTAAATACAAGAACTCGTGGCCATAGGCGTAAATTAGTGGGAGAACATTTTAAATAGGATTTGAGAAAGCACTTCATTACACAGTGTGTAGTTAGAGTATAGAATAGTCTTCCTGTTAGTGTAGTGCAGGGGTGGCCAATCTTATCTGCAAAGGGCCGGTGTGTATGCAGGTTTTTGGGATAACCTGTAGGTCAGCTGTTCAAACCCAGGTGTGAGGACTCTTCAGCCAATCAATCCTCTAATTTGTGATTTAATTAAGGAGTTTCAGTGAAAACCTGCATACACACCGGCCCTTTGCGGATTGGCCACCCCGGGTGTGGCACAAGCTAAAACCTTGGGTTCCTTTATATCAGAGCTAGTTAAGATTTTAACAACCCTGTTGCAATTTCTCATGACTCCCTGCTCTAGTGTTTAAGCGGTAATGACCTGTATCTCATCTAGCCTTGGTTACTAGTGTATGTATGCGCCTGCCCTTGTCCTGTTCCTCTGCTGGTCTTTATATATTCTGCAGGTGTTGAAATGTAGATGTGTCGTGTGTGCTGTTAATTACCCCTCATTGTATAACCTGTATGTCTCACCCGTGTATTCCCCTGCCATTGTTAGCCTTAAAGTTTAAACCTTGTACCATGCCTGTGCATGAATAAAAGTAGCATAGAATAAAAGTATCCACAAAACACATATAAATACAATTACTCAAAATGCAATTACACTAGTAATTTCTGTGTCCATGCCTGCCCTCACGTTAAGCATTCACAGCTGCCACTTGTCTGCTCCTTCGTTAGTCCTGTATTTAAGTGCTTCTCAATGGTGAGTTCCCTAGTCTGGTCATTGTTACCTGTTTGTGCCTTTGTACCAGTGCTTATTTATAAATAAAAGGCCCTTACAAGGGTGTTTGTAGCCTACCGCATTTGCCATTTTGAGTTGTGCTTTCTACACTCGGAGTGACAATAACTGAGTTTCAGCACTGATTCTATCGCCTGTTGAATTATTTAAAATAAGGTATCATTGTCCCTAGTTAATTACACTGCAGACTAACCCATTCGTTAAGGTAATTTATCACATACTCATATCTTAAATGTTAAAATGCCAAATAACGTCAGTCTCTCCACTTTGAGAATAATAACGTTTAGGTTACACTGCTTTTATATTGACTCCGCCTTACAACGAGCGATGTGACAGAAAAACTGAAAGGGATTCAAAGACCATCCGATATGTTGTCTATCAGCTTTTTATAGTTTATTGCTCTGTATAGATGCAAAGTTTTTTTTTTTTTTTTACCAAATTTCTTAAATACTTTGTGGAGCAGTATCGTCATTTAAACCCAGGACTTAATAGAAATAATATTTAAAAATATTATTAAATAATATTAAAATAGCTGCATGCGCGTCTGTATTTTCAGTACGCGAAATTTGAAACGTTGGTATTATTGTTGAATAATTAGCACTTTCACCGTTAGGTGGCCTCATTGAACTACTATGTAAACCAACGTAGGATTTCACTAGAACTGTAAAAATAATGCACATCCTCTTCTATGCTTATATTATGGGTCGTTGTCCAACAGGAGAGGCGTGTGATTTTCACCGAAATGTAATCACTTGACATTTGGCTAAATTAACAAACGTAACTGCACAGCGTAAAACTCTTTAAAGTATTTGCAGTAATGTTGTAGTGTCTTTCCTTACCTGTTGAGGACATGCATGTGTGGAAATTTAGCTTCTCCGAGAAAAACAAATCGTTTTACTTTTTGTGCCCGTCAGTATGAAAGGACCAGTTCAGACGAGTGCAGCTAATATGTGCTCAGGAAAAGACAACGGGAAAGATCGCATCTGACGATGGAAGAATAGCGGCTCATTTAATAGTTATCCCCACGGTGCCTCTCTGGAGTCCGTCACTGTGCAGCTCCGATGCTGGGTGTCGGGGAAGACCGCTTCGGGCGCATGCGGGACACTGGGGCGCACCACGTTGGACTAATGCTGTCTTCCTTGATTTAATTAATTCTAGCAGAAATCATATCGGAGTCTGCTGCTTAAAATAAAACCCGACCCCGAGGGAAAGCGATCCGGGCACTCCGCCTCCCTTTTCACACCGAAGAGTCGGATTCTTTCTCCGCAAATGGGGTCGCAGATAACTTAGAGGACAAAACGATCCAGCTTACAAGTGATTTAAAATATATATAAATAATGAGTTTACATGCGGGATGGTCGGTCTTTCTAAGACTTATGCCAGTATGCTTTTTCGGAATTACTGAAGAGAAAATAACAAATGAAAAAAATGAAGACTAAATAATTTTAAGAACAGAAAGGGGCAGTCATCGCTCCCCCAGGAATACTATCATTTTGAGAGGACTAATTGGCCGTTTTCCTCCGTGTTTCCAAAGCTGACAGGTATGTATGCAAGTGCTTTGTGAATTGGTGTCTGAGAATGGGTTTGACTTTGCCTTTTTATAAAAATATCGCCGATCCACAATTTAATCGCTAATATTTATTAAGAAATCTACAATATCAATCTTTATGTCGAGGTATATGCGTTTAGTTTACGCGTGTAAATCAGCAAGTAAACACGTACCGTAATGAGTGAACATGTCCGGGTTAACCTAAGTCATCCTGTCAGTGATTTTAATTAACCAACTTATTCCAAATTACCGGAAAGAGAATATGAATACTGACCTGCTTCGATGCAGGTAAAACAACGAGCAATGTGTCATTAAAAAAATGTTAAGTTTAGGTCTATATGACATTTATTTGAATTTTAAGGTTAAAAACTAGCTTGGATTACACGGTATCCAAACTTGTTTTGCGGGCCAAAGACGTAAAGCTGAAATATGTGTGTTTTGCAAAAGCTGAGATGGATATCGAGCGGTGATAGAGGCTCCTGCTTGATGGTCATTAGAAGCGGCGGATCGAGAAACCACCGATATCGTCATTATATGAAAAAAAACACAACCTTCTATTTGGAGTATGTGGTGTATTGGAATTAAAATAATTATTAAAATTATTATTTTTTTTTTTCCTTTTCCTCTTTTGCTACTAAGGATGATAGTCCCGGTGGTTTGCAGTCCCGTCTGTTGCCTAACCCTCCGTAATCATCCTCCTTATAATTAGACTGTGTTCAGAAATCCTGGGTGAAAATATGAGGTGATTCCTGCTGCCAATACGTGAAAGGATGGATAGTAACCACACGACGGTCCTTGACGGTGGTTCAGCAGAGAGAGACTCCCCAGCTCGTGTTCTGACTGGATGCTTCCTGGCTCTGCTCATACTGTCCACACTCTTGGGCAACACCTTAGTCTGTGCAGCTGTCACAAAGTTCCGCCACCTCCGCTCCAAAGTCACCAACTTTTTCGTTATCTCGCTGGCCGTCTCGGACCTGCTGGTGGCCATTCTCGTTATGCCTTGGAAAGCCATCAGTGAAATAGCAGGCTTTTGGCCATTTGGTTCCTTCTGCAATATCTGGGTCGCGTTCGACATCATGTGCTCCACTGCCTCTATATTGAACTTGTGCATCATCAGCGTCGATAGGTATTGGGCGATATCCAGCCCGTTCCGCTATGAGCGAAAGATGACACCTAGGGTAGCTTTTGTGATGATCAGTGTTGCTTGGACCCTGTCTGTCCTCATCTCCTTCATTCCTGTCCAGCTGAATTGGCACAAGGCTCCAGCCGGCAGCTATTCAGAGCTCAACTATTCCTACGGGGCTCTTTTCACAGACAACTGTGACTCCAGTCTGAACAGGACGTACGCCATTTCATCCTCTCTCATCAGCTTCTACATTCCTGTCGCCATCATGATAGTCACCTACACCCGGATATACAGAATCGCCCAGAAGCAGATCAGGAGGATCTCAGCCCTGGAAAGAGCAGCGGAGTGTGCCAAGAAGCGGCACAACAGCATGGGGGACAGCTCCAACGTGGAGCCGGAGAGCTCCTTTAAGATGTCTTTCAAAAGAGAAACCAAAGTGCTGAAGACCTTGTCGGTGATAATGGGGGTGTTCGTATGCTGCTGGTTGCCCTTCTTCATCCTGAACTGCATGGTGCCCTTCTGTGATCAGCACCTGCCCAGCGTAAGAGCGGACTTTCCCTGCATCAGCTCCACAACCTTCGACGTCTTCGTCTGGTTTGGCTGGGCCAACTCGTCCCTGAACCCCATCATATATGCCTTCAACGCGGACTTCCGCAAAGCATTCTCTATCCTGCTGAGCTGCCATAGACTCTGTCCCGTCAGCAGTGCCATAGAGATCGTGAGCATCAACAATAATGAAGCCCCTGGGTCGTCTTATCATTATCAGCCCAAGGGGTACGTTCCCAAAGCGGGCAGCGTCATGTATGTGATTCCTCACAGCATCCTCTGTCAGGACGAGGAGCTGCCGAGAAAGACCGACGAGTTTGCGGTTAGAACACTGCAGAAACTGTCCCCAGCCGTGTCAGGTAACTTGGACAGTGAAGCTGAAGTTTCTTTGGAAAAGATTAACCCTATAACTCAGAATGGACAGCAGACTACATAAGGAAGGCTGTGTCAAATAAGAAATACAACCTTATATGAAAAAATGCTAAATGAATGGGCTAAAATCAGTTAATGTACGTGGTGGTTTGGGAGGGAGTCCAATTTACCAGAAAAAAAAACTGATCCTCATCAAAGACCTTAAACTCCATGTTGTATTGCAAACTATGAAATGTAGAATGTTATGAAAAGCACTTTATCCTGTATCTGCAAAACACTTTCAATAACTTCAAATAAATGCATTAATATTTAGTGTATCTATTTGAATAAGTGACAAAGTCAAATGTAACTTGAAAAATAACAGTGCATGTATAAAGTTACATTTCTAAGACATTTATAACCCATTTATTATTGGGTAACTTTATAACAATGTAGCAAATTACTTAAGCTGTTTTAGGGAACTTAATACTTTATGCTGGTATATATTCTACTGTTCACTTTTCATGCTAATATACCAGCCTTAAGGCTGAATGATTTGTAATGTTTCTCTGTACTATGGTTATTTGCTTTATTTATATACTTCAGAATTCTGTTTAAATTATTTGCCAGTTATTTACCTAAATCTGAGTCAGTTTGGGCATAAAGTCACTGTTGCAGATGTTTCAATTATTGCAGTTTTTTTCAAAGCCATGCAGCTCTTTGTAAAATATACTTTTAACGAGGTCATAAATCAGCACATTTGACCCAGGATTCGGCCTTGTGGAACTGCGGCAATACTTTGAAGCAATTTATTTATGATTAAATTACATTTTGTTTGTGACCTGGCTTGCATGCTGAGGATGAGAAACTCTTTAAAACCTTTAAGAAATATTCCATAAAGAGATACACATACCCTAAACAGATAATTAAATGAAAAAGGGTACTGCACAGTTTTGTGGATATGACATTTTGATAGGCTTTCTACCAGAAATCCTGATGCCATTTGGTCACATGATCAGTATCAGTACTGTGACGAGGAAGAAATCTCCCAAATGAATAATTACTGTATGTGTGACATAAACACGAGGCAATCATATAGAATGATGCTGACTTCATTTTTAAATGATTGCTTATTCATGTCTTTCACCACTGAAGCTTTATAGTGCTTTAATGTGGTGACCCACAATGGCTTAGGGTGGATGTGCTCTGTGATTTTAGCCAATGCAGTGTGAAGCATAAGGCCATGTCCCATGTTACTATGAAGGTGATGGCATGGAAGCGTTTAGGATTTCCCGACCCTTCCTTCCACGTAAAGGCATTTTTAAGAGAAGAAAAATGTGACTTAAATATTGTATTTTATGGATCTGGGTGTCAGGGGAAATACTGAGAATCTATAAATGTTTTTCCCCCCCCCCCCCCCCCAAACACTGAATTTGGGATGTTATATGTGATATTATAGAATTAGCAGTCAAATAAAGAAAGCACCACATGAAAGAGAGCTTTAATGAAATCGCCATTACAGACACAGCATCAAAGGTCAGCATCATTAGGCTGAGTGCCAATTAGCAGCATGTGTGCCGGTTCCAGAAGAGGTCAAACGATCTGATGTGAGTTTCCAAAGCAACACAAGGCGGCTAACAGAGACCCAAAGAGTCAGACTCCAATCTGCAGGTCGCTCTGTCACAGAAACTCCTTAATTATTAGCGATGTCCCGGGAACCATCTGAAAAGGAGTAGAAACTCGCCAACAGCGAGAGACAGATACTTAAAATGACAGACTGAACACCATAAAAGTACGACATGGAAAGTCACCACACAAATGCATCAGCAGCTCTGTGACCCCATCTCTATGAAATCTGCATGTCAGGAGCTTCACAAAGCTGTGAGCTCCCTGTATCCAAGGCCAGAGGACAAAGACATCTAATCTGGGGCCCAGAGCACATATGTGGACCCCTGAACCACTAATGTGGTCTGAGTCATTTTTCACATTTCCAGCATCTGGACGGGTTTTCCTTTGTGGTCACCTGAAGGATACTCCCTGCCCACAAAGCCTGCTGGTGTGGGTGGCTGTTCTGTGGGAATCCCAATGCTGTCCTGGGATTGGCGCTTCCCGGAAGGAGGGAGGCCCTTCTGAAGGCAAAGCGTGGCCCTTCTCCTTTTCAGATCCCTTATATTAACACGTTGTGTGGTCTTTCTTATTTTGCCCACTGCAAATTTTAACTCAGAAATATCAACCTAAGTTAACTACATGATACAGGTGTGAGGAAGAGACCTAAATATCAGAGGTTCTCTGCATTGTCTTAACTTGTATAAGGCTTATGAGGTCCCTTGTTGTCAGAAACAGAAGCATGTGTATGCAAAAGAACATTCATCAAACCATGAAAGGTTACCACGCCTACAGGATGCCGGAAATGTGTAATCTTCTTGTTTGCAGAAGGTAACCAGACTGTTCGAGTGCATTACTGTGTATCGTTTCACTCTTTCATATTAATAATATACTGGGGAAAACAATCCAGTACTTGTTCATATGGGGAAGAACATGGATTTCAAAAAGGCACATATTCCATGTATTTATTACTTTCAGATAAGTTTATTGTACTCCTTAAAATGCCAAAATTTCAGAGAAATCTGTCTAGGAGTTCATTAGCGCTGTCGACGTTTCAGTCTCTTCAGTCTGGCTTTCTTTTTATCGAGGCCAAGGCTACAGTTTTTGCGACTCCTGATTCTGAAACAAGCGTCAGCATGATAGTTACTGTGCTTCTGATAAAGTATCCTATCTGCTCTGCTGTTCTCTGGGGCATCCATGCCTGTAATTTTCAGGGAATGTGTAGCAGGTTCATAAGCAATCAGAATTCTCAGGGCAGATGTGCTCTCATTCTGAAAGATTGTTCGACTTCCTGTTATAGTTTTTTTTGGTTATCTTGGCGGCAACCGGATCTTGCTCTCTCGGTCTTCTTCTCTTTGTTGTTAATAAAAAAAGTGCTTCATCCCTTTCACGGACTAAGCATCTGCCTCCTGTCTTTTTCCTCTCACCACAAAGGCAAATTAATTATGATTTCCAGTAACATTGTCGCCATTCTGGATTACAGGGGACTGTCTTCTGTGGCATATTAAGGCTAGATTCTGCAATGCCTATTTTACACCTTCTAGGGTTATAATTGCTACAGCTGTACTTTAGAAATGTAACACGTCGTAGGTTGGGCATCTTGTATGACTTCAACTTCCAAAGTATAATTTAATTACTGCTGTAATTTACGTATAAAGTGTAGATGTGCAGACAAGTGCTTAGTGTCTGGTCCTCCTTAAATAAACACAGCGTGCAGGACTTGGTGTTTCTTAATTGTGGGTTTGTTTACAGCCCTGTTTGCAATAAAGGGCACAGAAAAGCCAACTGGGACAGATGTTATTTGAACTGTAACAATATCTAATCTAAAGTTGTAGAATTGTGCCCTGTTTGTGTAATAAAACCGTCCAGATTTTTCCTAATTGCATCCATGGCTCTTCTGTTACTATTGCGGTAAAAATAATTTTTCAGCATATGGGTACTGCTTCTCAATAAGACTACCCCTATGAAGGGTTCAAGAATGGTTTATAATCTGGTTATTAATTAGGTTGTAACACTTTGTAAATCATTAGTAAACAATTATAAACAAGCTGTAACACAGTTTTTGTTTCATTAATGAGTTACAACCATTTGTAAGCCTTATTGTAAAGTGGTACCCTTTTAAAGTTTGATATGATTATAACTGACATAACTGTTCTCAGACTGGTTAATATTTTGTCATGGCCTGACCCAGGGAATTCCTAAACACATCACGGACTGCCCAAGGTGACACGCGTGCTGCCACACATGGATCCTGTGCTCTGAAGGCATCTGCACTGCATTATGGGTAACAATGACTATGCACAGTTACACAAAGAAATGACAAGGAACTTCATCATCCGGGGACATTGAAAATACTCATGCAATCATTTTGGAATGAAATGTATAAATACCTGTTTGGGGAAATGTTGGAAAATGATCCAGTGTTATTTATTAGGTGGGGGGGGCAGGGGGCGGAGCGTTTCCCAGGCACCGTGAAGGTGGCTGTTACTTGCCGTTCTCTTTATTCATCTGGCCTGATGTCTGCTGTGGGAGGCTGCAGACCTGCAGTGGCCCCATGTACACGACTGGGGATGCTGTTCCATATCGGCCTGGAGATTCAGGGCATCACGGTTGCTGTGTGTTTCCCTTTTTATGAAAGGTGAAACGCTGTTGTGTTATGAATGCGATGCTTAACATCATGTTAATGTATGCTGCTTATTAATGCCTTATGAATGCATGATGAAGGTGCACTTAATGTAAATTGTTAGTGAATCTTACTCAAAGTGCAGATTAATGACTGCCCTCAGATAGCCCTGGGCCTGCAGGGACGCATGCGGGATGGCCCTGGATCTTCTGAAACGACTGTGTGCTCATCTTGTGCTCTTGTGATAGAGAGTCAGTGACGTCTTCAGTGCTTTCAAGACAGAAACGTGCAGTGGGGGATGTGGCAGGATTGCTGCAAAAACTAAATCACTCGCACAGCTTTTCTCAGTATTTTACTCTTGTTTCTGACCCTGAAGAGCTTCTGATCCTCACAGGACTTCACAGCAGGCTCCCTGTTTTAACCACCTGTACACAATGATGTGGGTTTACTGTAGAAGATGCAGTTTTCTATTATTACAGTGCACCTGTTTGGCCCTGTGCCCAGATACGGTATTTGTGTGATGAGCAAACAGATTTATAGAGTCACATTTAAGCAGGACAGAGACGTCCTGAAATGGAATACAAATGTATTAATGACAGAGATAAATGAAAATGGATGAGAGCGGATATCATGCCATCTCATAAACGTCCAATAATCTATAAAAGGCCTCTTTAGTGTTTATATCCAGCCCAGTCACTGTGCTGCCCACTTGCTGCTGGATCAAGCAGCACGTCAGATTTACCGTACTGTGTTCTATCCTTTATATTATTCTGCAATGTATCAAAACCTAATAAACATGCAGCCATAAACAAATGTACGAAAAAATTATTTTGTTCTGTGTTAAAGGTTCTGGACAAAGAGACACAAACAGTGGAGATGCCCTTTTTTGGACGTGTTCTGTAGGGATGTGTTAAAAGCCACATTTCCAAGACATGCTCAGCTTTTCCATTTCAATAGACTTTCTTTGTCCCACAAATTCTGTTTTTAGCTGAAAGCCTGCAAAAGACTAAAAATAGTCGAAATACAGTAGCAGGAGGCTGCCTCCCGGGGGGGTTGTAATTGGACTCTCCCTCTCAGAGGCGTCAGTGTTTCAGTGACTGGCCATGGGCCCCCTGGGGGGGGGGCATCCTGAAATGAGAGCTTGCTTTATGTGCTCGGACGAAGGTGCTGATGTGCATCATTAAGCCAATCATGAGGGTCACACTCAGGTCAGCTCTCTTACAAATGAAGGCAGGAATTCTATAGAGCTGGGCGCTTCAGTCCCAGTCTTAGACCCAGATTCCATAGTGCTGGGCGCTTCAGTCCCAGTCCTAGACCCAGATTCCATTGACTTGGGCGCTTCAGTCCCAGTCTTAGACCCAGATTCCACAGATCTGGGCACTACAGTCCCAGTCTTAGACCCGGTGTGGATACTGGGATCTGTTCCATTTGAGCTCTTGATGAATTAGCCTCGTTTGAGCTGTTGATTGAATGTGTTGGAGCAGAAGTGAGCACATCTAGGGGATGCTTATGCTCTCGTAGCATTCAGCTGAATTGAGCAAAATGACATTTAAAAGGACTGATTTGGTTTGTTTAATGGCTTGATTGTTGATTACATCATTGTATGTTGTTAAAGATATAGCAAATAAGCAGTGCAAAAAACAATATTAATTTGATTATATATGAAGCCAGTATACAGATTCGCGTGGCATCAAACTACATGGAGATTAATCAGCCCTTAAATTACTAATTTGCTCGATGCAATAAGACTGACACATGGCTGTAAATCAAAATGGGGCTTCAGTTAATGGTCTGGTTTCTCATAAGTGTCATTTGCAGATTCATTGAACGAACTGTTAAATCCAAGCTGATTGAAAGGGCAGTAGGGTACAAGGCCAGCATCCACATTCAGTGCTGGGAGTCTGCAGCCATTGGGACCATGCTAATTGCTGCTACCTTCACATCTTGCACCACAGAATAGCATAGGTTCAAGACCCAGCATAGGTTCAAGACCCAGCCTGTTTAACATACTTTTAGTTACACTTGTACCCAGGGGCGGATTAATGCACAGGCTAGATATGGCTTAAGCCTAGGGGCCCCACGTGTGCCAGCCTGTGCCAGCCTGTGCCAGCCTGTGCCAGCGCGGAGAGGGGCGGGCTTGGGGGGCCCACAGACTACTGTAGCCTAGGGGCCTCTGTACACCTTAATCCGCCCCTGCTTGTACCCAAAGGTGGCATCATGTCTTTAAGCACAATAAGATGACAAAAGGGAAGAAAACATTGACACAAGTCACCAAAAAGAGCTGTGCAAAACGTAGATCCTGTCTGCAGGCATTTCACACATCTGAAGCAGAAGGCAGAGATATTTCATATACAATGAGCAACACCCTAATAATTTAATTTACATTCATAGAAATGCCATTTGGGACACAATGTCCTCATTGAGGAAGTGATTTCTCCCAATCGTCTGCATTTATCTGTGGTCATGATCAGTAACATGTATTTGCCTTAATGTGACAGATTGAGAGGTCTGCGTCTTTAAATCTGAAATGTATCAACACGCAGACTACGCAATCATCATGCTGAACAAAACAAAGGGAATCTCATTTAATCGGTCTCAGCAGGCTCCCAGTTACTAGAAGCCTATTGCAGGAAGCAGGAGAAGCGAGCCAGACCATAATCTGGATGCGATGCCAATCCATCATTGACAGTCTCTCAAGATCTAATTTTGTCTATCCAATATATGGCTATATTGTGTGGTCTGAAATTTAAAAAGTATCATATATGTGTAACAGGACCCTCAGTGCTTCCCAGACCATGGATGGATGGATGGATGGATATATGCCTCACTGAAAAGCGTTGTTGCATTTCCCCAGTTTCACATTTACTTTTTCTTTTTATGTCTTGACAATAGTGATCTTCTTGCACACTGTCACCTAAAGCCTGTAGCACAGTATTTATTTCGCCCTCCCCATAAAACGTCGAGGCTTGACCTCCCCACCGCCCTACACAGTTGTTTCTGTAGCATACAGCACAGCTGCCCCCACCTGGCTGCGTCCTGACTGCCGTAGCACCTCAGTCGCACTGCACTCGCACAGCACTGCACTCGCACAGCACTGCACTCGCACAGCACTGCACTCGCACAGCACTGCACTCGCACAGCACTGCACTCGCAGCCTCTGCATTCTTCTGCAGGAAACTGCAAGTCAGAGTTAAAATCCCACATTTCTGATGGATCAGGAGGTGAGACATTAGCTCAGGTGGATGAGGGGTCTGGTTCATCCTGATAAAATAAGGTACCGTTGGGATCAATAGAGTTTATCTGCCATGATGATGATGATGTGGGAACTCAAAGGTGGTAAGAGAATTTCATACCTATATGGGTGTTGGGAGGCAGTTTTCAGCACAAATAATTAGGAAAGCATTTTTTGCTAATTGCTAAGTGCCATGAACATTGCTTAAAATGAAAAATGTCATCTTGGTCGTGAAATCTGATGCAAGGGGAGCCCTGGTCTGTGTTTGATTCTGTGATCTGTGGCGTATCTGTCAGAGGCACCTTGGCGATATGCCAGTCTGCTTCTCCTGCTGTCTTTCAATTACATCACATACCTGAAGCATCTATGATCATATTAAAGCCTCCCCATATTCCTGTGTTGAAAATAATCCAATTGCCCATGAATGCATGTTGCCTGGTGCAGAATTATGAGATGAATTTATGAGATTAAAAACCTGTTGGGTAGTCATCTTAGATCCTAAGATCATCCATCACTCACAGCAGTAAGAGACAAATCAGAACTTCAGACCTGATCATTTATGCCTGCCAGTTCCGGCGTCTTCAGATGAGCAAAATGTATTGAGGACATTTCAAAGTCATTTGTTTGTGTTTCTTCAAGCCAAATTGCACCACAAAAGGAAGCCTGTGACACTGGAGAGCTTTATGCTGCCTGACAGGGGGGACATCATGGTGTGGATGGGGAGGGGACTCCAGCCTGCCCTCCCTCTAACAATGTCCCAAGGTCAGGGACATCATTTAAATGGAGGGGTATCTCCATAGAGCAGGATTTTCCAGTCTGGTCCTCAGGGACCCACAGACGGTCCATATTTTTGCTCCTTCCCAGCTCCTTGCCAGACAGTAGGGAGCTGTGAGGGAGCAAAACATGTATCTGCGGGTTCCCGAGGGCTGGTTTAGGAAACAGTGCCATAGAACAATAAGGACGGTGGGTACAGAACGAGCCAAACGGGAAGTGTGGTTGTGTCATTAGCCCGTGGGAAAGCCTGATTCTGGTGGACGTCTGTCTGCCAAGCGAGCTGGACACCTGCAGGCTTCAGGACGGGGCTGCGAGGGGGTCGTGTTTGCCGCAGCATGTCTGAGAGGCGGCATCATGGCTGTATTCCAGAGGATCCAGGAGGGTGCCAGACAGACGGCATGGCTTCCCAGCACCCAGAGCAGCGAGAGCACAGTACAAAGGGGGCGTAGAGGGCTGTGCTGTGCTGAGGTGACAGCCAGCCTCAGCGTGGTTAATAACAGCAAGGCTTTGTCAGTGTCTCCCTATTCCCTGCTTTTGCTTACCATGGAGCATGCAGAAATTGATTTTTTTCTGTTTTTTTTTTTTGGCAGTGCTCATAATTTCCACTGGGGACAGCAATTTCAGGAACATAAATATTTGTGTTGTGTGAAATCTGTATGAGGGAACAAGCAAAGGGATCTCACACAAGGCCGGACGTTCTCAGAAGTGTTAGTGTGAGAGTAATAGAATCTAATTAAATGTAAACAGGCAGCCACCAGAGTCCTGCACGGGTCCACTTTTGGAGACCCGCACCTGCCCGCACCCACACAGTACAGCACCACACCTGCCCGTGCACCCGTGATTATTTCAAAGTTAAATCCGCACCCGCCCGGGCCCGTTAACATTCCGCCCGTTACCCGCCCATACCCGTGATAAATCACACACAATTATTTTTTCCTACACACCTCTCAACGTGACAAGCGCTAGGCCGACATGAATTTTGAATTGAAACGAAAAAATCCGTGTAACACAAAATCAAATCAGATAGATCTAAGCTATCCATACCGTGACGAGCGTGAAAGAGAGAACACGACGACACACTTCAGCAAGGATTCAGACGTGTATGTGAATGTTTATCGAGGCGGTTATCTAATGGTGCATTCATTTTTCTCTCGGAACTCGAAAATTCCGAGTTGAGTGACATCACGTCCGACAATCTCCCGTTCGAGCTACCACATCTCAGAACAAACATGGCTGCCT
>JAODJU010000002.1:5463864-5475950 GCA_026776725.1 Gnathonemus echidnorhynchus | reverse complement strand
TATTTTACTTTATATTTAGTATTAACCATTTTTATATGGATATTTTGGGTTGTTGAACGAATCATCTGAGTTTCCATAATTTCTAATGGGAAAATTCGCTTTGATATACGAGCGCTTTGAATTACGAGCACGCTTCCGGACCGAATTATGCTTGCAATCCAAGGTTTTAATGTATTTGTGTAATTTTGGGGGGCCGGGAACCAATTAATTGGTTTTCCATTATTTTTTATGGGAAAAATTCGATCAGAACTCGCACTTTTTAGGATTCAATCCGGAGTCCGGAACGGATTAAGTTCAAGAACCGAGGTACCACTCTATTAGGTATGGCTGCCTGTTCCAACTGTAAGTGGATGAAAAGGAATTTAATAAAGAATGTCAAGCTTCAACAAATTATAATTTTGTAGTTTCTTAACAAGCTTGTGACAGCCATGGATTGAATAAACATGCAACAGTAAATGGCATATCAGTGGGGGGGGGGGGGATGGTCACCTTTCTCAGCACCCCCTCATATCATCTCTGACACTGAGCTGACGCTGCTCTGGCAGCTTAAATCGCACTGTCACACACAGAAGTTTGGAGACGCCGAAGCTTGCGCTATATGGAAATATGCTCGTCACTTTGAAAGCCTTTTTGAATCCGCAGCTTTTGTGCTCCAAGGTGACCCTGTCAGCGTCACGCAGGGCACCCTGGGACGTCACACTGGAGGGGGTGAACACTGCGCTCTTGCCCATTCCGGCTCGATGTTTTTATGCACCTCTTCATTCATCCTGTCTCACATCATGCAAATGCTGCCTGAACATAGAAGATCTTGATAGCAAAGTAACAAAAGGGAGTTTACTCCCAAAATACAGCATCCTGAGATTAACAGACGGTACGTGTTCACTGGCACAATGACATACTGGCAAGCAGATAACTTAGATAAGGAAGAGTGAGCTGGAGATGGATGCAAGCTCCATCCAAAGGCGAGTGCGTCATGGAATCAGGGAGCATCTCATGTGAATTAAAGCTGGCAGCCACCACATCTTCATCTGACAATGATAACACACAGGATCACATCCCTGCTATGTACACATCTCTACTGTAAATATTATGTGAGATGAATTAACAGTAATGCACAAACAATATACAACACGACTGACCGGCATGATGAGCGTCTCCAGTCATTGGTTTCTATCTGAGCTGAACAACTAATCCATGTCAGGGGGGATATGTTGAGATACGACAGGGTTTGTAAACTATCATTTCAATTAAAAGGACCTGGATTTCACTTAAGCACTGAGTTCTTGCTGTGTGCTGATTGGTCAGTCTCCTATAATCGTGCATGTGTCACTAATGCTAATATGAAACAGCTGGATGAGTCTTTCAATCAAGGAAACAAACCAGTCAAAGCACAAGAAGAACTGAACTAATTAGCCAAACACAGGAACCTTTCAGGTTTAAAGTAGTTTGTAAAAGCCGAAGTGGCTCATAGTGTCCCTCCTGACAGATTAGGTGTTACCCTATTTCTGACAAGCATCTGTCATTTGAGCTAAATCTGAATTTTAGTGTAAAAACATTTCCACTGACAATGGGTGAGTGAAATGGTGCCTGCTTAAGGAAATAGGCATGATTATCACTCTTTTTAAAGCCTTTATTCCAGTCCTGCTGGAGAGCTGTGGGGTTGCTGTGCTGGGATACAGGACACACAGGATCCAGTGCCATGGGATACAGGACACACAGGATCCAGTGCCATGGGATACAGGACACACAGGATCCAGTGCCATGGGATACAGGACACACATGATCCAGTGCCATGGGATACAGAACACACAGGATCCAGTGCCATGGGACTCCGTACACGCAGAGCTTGATGATTTATTGATTTTGCTCTTCTGAGAGGTTTTAAATGCATGTTATATATATTAAGACACCTGGACTTGTATAAATATTTCTCACGTGGTATTAAATGATTTGTCATGCAGAGTCCTTTGGGAAGTTTACACAATGTATCAGTGTTTGTAGCACAGAACTGACGCTGGAACTGAATAAGAGCAGTAAGAAAAGAGAAGGGAAGTAAAACCATGAACATCATCAGAGCGTGCTCAAGATGGAGAACTGCCGAGGGCCGAGTGTGTCCCAAGCGGACTCGCATCTAATAACGTCTAAAGTTAAAGATTCAGTCGATGTACATTTTGGAAAGGCAATCCTAACCAGAATAATTCACAAAAAGTAACATGACAAAGTGTCAAATGAAATACTGTCCGTTTGGACTAAGGCGTCATTTTATGAGCTACAGTATTTGGAGCAGTACAGTGGCATGGTGCCCTGGGTGTGGCCCCCCTACCCACGACCCCCTCCAGGATAAGTGCCTGGAAGATGGATGGATCTTATGCAGTTATTGTTTAGCCACCTTTTTAACGGCTCCAATGAAATCCTTGACAAGGTGGCTCCCATTTCCAAAACTGTCAGCCTATTTCATTGAGAAAATGTTTACTGGCAATATTTAAACATAAATTTAAATAAGTACATCAAACAGTGCGGCACTGTGATATAATGGGGACCGGCCTTTATCAGTGTTTAAGCAGACGCCATGAGACACCGCCATGCTGATGCTCTGACCCAAGCCTCTTCTGATTCCTGGTGTAATTAATGTCAGCTTTCATCCAAATTGCTGCTCCTATATAAATAATGTTTCTGCAATCTATCTAAATACAAAATAATAACAGATGTAAAAACACAAGATACTGCAATGTGGTGCTATAACATTAATGACATACAGGTAGAGCTGAAGTTATCCTCAGTGTGACCATACATAAGTCAGCGTCACGGATGACCTACAGGGGTATTCTGAGCTAACCATCATTCTCAGTTCAGCACTATTGTTCAAAAATCTACCGTTCAGTTTGGTTCTTTGGCTTCACTGCTGATCTTGGATAATCGCTGCCCTTTCCATCATTCTGGAGTAAGTATCCATTGCCCTCTCAATGCAGTTTACTGCAAGCACTCAAGGCACTTCTTATATTAATTTTTTAAGGTCTGCTGTCAGCTTGCTGTATATAGTAATGAGATATATATGGGCATGCTTGCTATTGTATTTATTGAAGCAAACATGAAGGTGTGATAGGTTGACCCCGACCTTCAATGACCCCCATCTATCAAACATAATTAGAACCTTCATGCCTATAGGCATCACAGCTGGGGTCAAGGTCCATCAGAGGAAGTCCGAAGGGGACGACTCAGTCCCATCTCTTTCTGTTATTGAGGATCACACGCATGCATGAAGCGTGTGTTATGATCATGCTTTTTTATGTGTCTGTATAAGCAACACTGGATGAATGACCAGGATTAGCTGCAAACAGCCACCCCCAGCTCTGTCTTTCACAGTCTGGTACCTGCACAGGCAGAATGGAGAGCTGATTAATAGGCGAATCACTATGTCAATAACCCAGAAGATGCTGTGGTGATGTGCATTGTCTGAGTCCACTTTTAGCTTTTAATTATGTTTCATACAACTTTAATTTACCATTTAGCCATCAATGCTTTTAATTGAAGATCCTCTTAGATGCAAAAAGAACCCCTCCCTGCAAGCACCCAAGCATGTAGAATGAGAGCTCCTTACCTGGCAAACTGCAGTGGCCCTGGGATGATCTCTATAGCCAAGTCAATCCCATTAAAATGGTGGCATGTGAATGAGAAACATTTGCAAACACACAGCACGGATGTGGACGAACGGCTCAATGTTGCCGCAGTGACTGTATAGAGGTTTACTTATTTTAGTTTTATTGTATTTATCTTATGTCTTACATGTTTATACTTTTAAAAAAAAAAATTATACTGTATTACAAAGACGAGAGAGAAACAGCATTTCGATTCCCTTGTATGTTATGAACATATAGGGAATTGACAATAAAAGCCTATTTGATTTGATTTGACTGAAAGGCCTGGCAGATGGAGTTCACACTCAACAAAATAAATTCGATTCACATCCTGCTGTATTTAGCTACGGTTTGAAGTTCTCAAAGGAGCCCATGTCACATATCATTCTATAACCAGGCTTGGTAGATTTTTTAAATGAACTGAAACTGTTTGACCCTCCAGATTCTCGTCTCATCTCAGCTCTCCTTTTATATATATATATTAGGTTTAATGACGACTGACTTTTTCAATCTACCACAGCCCGTAGGGTGACGTTGTGCAGTAGCATGTACAAGGGCTTGCTAGACACGACACTGCAGCCATGCCTGACAAGTTCAGGGCAGTTTCTTACTGTTTTCATGCCTTTGTCAACCATGAAATTAAAGAGTAATATGATATGAAGTTCAGCAGGTGAACCAGCATTCTCCTGCCTCTGTTGCCTGTTTACG
Organism: Gnathonemus echidnorhynchus; assembly: GCA_026776725.1. NCBI lineage: Eukaryota > Metazoa > Chordata > Actinopteri > Osteoglossiformes > Mormyridae > Gnathonemus > Gnathonemus echidnorhynchus. The sequence continues at coordinate 5,471,607 of JAODJU010000002.1, read as the reverse complement.
TGTGACCTGTTGCTGAAACTCTTGAGTCATAGTGTGAGATCACTGATGGCACCTCGTGAGTCTGAACCTCGACGTAACCGATACTGTGACTGACTCTGCTCCCACTGAAACGAGGAACAGCTTCAAGGACAAGATGTTCATGATTTTTTTTTTTTCCATGAGATTTGCAATGACCCACAACTAATTAACATATATAGTAACACTTTACTTGACAGGCACAAATAACATAGTATTATGCTATTGCTTATGTACTAATTAACGACAAACTAAGTCATAGTTACACACTGATCTCATCTTTGTTCATCGTTAATGCATCATGATACATCTATCTGAAGCAGTTACTATATTTGTTACTGTATCTGTTAATTCTGTAAACCTTTGTGAGCTACTGAAGGAACAAGTCATGAATCACACAAGTTACATACTGATCTCAAGGTTGTTCATCATTAATGAATAATGATGCATCTTTTATCTCATGTAGCTATTACCCATATGGAAAAGTTTTTTTTAAAATAACATTTGATTCTTATGTGTTTTACAAATCATATAATATAATTTTATATGACACCCAAAATACATACACAGCCAATATTAACTTAATCTTCCATTAGACATGTATATCCTATATTGATGTAAAATATACATGAAATTAATGTACAGTCAAACATAACAAAAGTCCTATAGTCTTGTACAATCCATAATAAATGTATCTGTTATTAGTCATATATCCTTTATTTATGTAAAATGCATATTAAATGTTTTGTCAAACAAATGTAGAAATATGTTCTACATTGATGTACAATGCATATTAAATGAATGTCTTGTTATTACTAGTTTTTATGCATAACTCTTTGAATGAACAGAATCATGGACAGTGGTTCCACACACATAGAAAGGTATTTCATTTTTAAAATACTAATTTTCACTTGATCAATTCAGTTTGTGTTCTGAGAATATAACTTGAATTTTCTCTTTGTCTAATTAAACCAACTGAATGTGGAGGCATACATTTCTTTTATTAGAATAATATAAACGCAATATACATTTTTATTAAGAAACACCAAGGAAAAATCATGCATTTCCTACTGAAGTCCTATGTTATCACATATGGTAAAACGTAAAGTTCAAATAAAAGTTTTATATTTTTCCTGCAGGCTTTTCCCTTGAATGCCTAACATGTCAAGCGTGTTTTTTTGGTATGAATGTGGCTATAATCATACAAGAAAAAACATTGACTTGTAGTGAACATATAGAAAACTTTGTATACAGCCTTATAGGAACCAGGCATTTTTTTTTGTATGGGTATCTTTGTTCGTGTTTTTTACTTCATTAGTTACCGAGTAGGTACTTAGATTTTGTGACCCCTCAGGTAAAGTGTTACCATAAATATAATATTGAAACGAAAATTTTTTGATCTCGGCTGTTGCTGGGTTGTCCTGGATCCAACTGCGTTAAACTGATATTTTGTCTTCCGGAACCATCTCTTATTAAATTCTTTCTCCTCCTCTCATGCATGCCAGGCCACCACTGACTCAAGTATCATATTATGAAAATTTCTGAATCGTAACAATCAGAGATTGTAGCCTGAATCTAATGAATTACAGCGTGTACTAAACGTTTGGCTTATTTCTGCCAAGTTCTTCAGTCAGTGCTTAGGAAGGTTAGATGTAGACGCAAAGGCTCCATCACTCTGACACCAATCCTCAGTAGACCTTCCATGACCCAAACACCATCACTGCATTCCATGGCAGCAACTTTCAGGGTCAATTATTATTCTTTATAATATTTTTATTAAATTTTTTTAAAATCTGTTATTATTTCTAATCTCCACTTTTGCATTTAAAGGGGAAAATGAACGAAAATTGCTGCTGTTCTACCATGTTGAATGCTAGAAAACAGATAACATACATTCACAATGCAAGGCCCGCTTCAGTATGGTGTGATCCTGCACGAAATTGAAGAGGGGAATGGATACATCCAAAAATGATTATAAACACAATACTATTCATGTGCAAATTAATTTCATTATAAAATAAAACTTCATACACCCGTTGATGCATCTCTCATCTGCTTGTCATCGAGATATGAAAATTAAACACAAAGTACAAGCAAATATTTTATTGTTAATATTTATGGTTTTGCTAAGAGAAACAAAAGCTTTTCTCTTTGATATTTCTGGCCTCAGACGTGTTTCTCCCTTCCTGTTTCGTATCTGAATTGAATCATTCTTGTCCCGCAGAGGAATGCATGATCGCCCGGCTGATCCACAAAGCGCTGGCACCCGCCGAAGGGTTTTTTCGTCTCTCGCATTGCTCCCAATCCACTCTGCTGTACTTGATTACTCACCACGTTGCTCTGCTGCAGGCACGACTCCCTGAAGTTCCCCTTGAGTGATTTCTTTCCATTTAAAACCCCATCCTCCAGGGCTGAGACTGGATGGCTAACACTACGAGGAGTATCTCCTGTGCGACTGTGAAAATGCACAGGAGGAATCTGCAAATCTTTGGATTGACATTGGAGGAAAGTTATACGCATTTTCTCACTCACAACGAGGAACACGATGGACACGATGGACACAATCATAAGCTCCTGTGACAGAATTTATGTAAATGTTCAATGTCTTCCATTCTGTCCAAAACCAGGATTTAGTACCTGACAAGCAACAGTTACCTGCAATCACATTCTCAAAGTATACATTGGGAATAATGTAAAATGCAGTGATTCATAAATCACATTTATGCTTTTCATTATAAAGGAAATAGAATCTGACTGATCGAATGGGGTTTTTTAAGACAAAAAATGATTCTCATGTGACAATGAAACAGGAAAAAATAAATAATGGTCTATTCTTAATTTACTAAAATTGCCTATTTATTCACTTACATATCTGTCATGTTTTAAAACAAGATTGATATGGGCAACATTGTAAGTGAAATTAAGCTACAATGAGTCATTATTACTTTGAGTATGGGGTGAGTATGTGCATGTATCAGTAGTGGAGCAGTAAAATTTTAAGCATCTTTAATTTTTCATTTTTGTAAATCATTTCTGTTTCCTCATTAGATCAGGCATTAATTTTGAGATCCGTAATTGTTACTTTTCGCTCCCACTTTGAAAGGCAAATGGTTGTTTCATTGCTCCTTTCCATGACACTGCTGTACAGCTGCTTAATCTGCCTATTTCCGTGCAGCCGCTCAGGGACTGTATGCATTTAGTGTTTAGCTGTACCTGCGGCAGACAGAGGGCCCTATGCCACACACTGTTTAGCGTTTAGCGGTACCGGCAGCAGACAAAGGACCCTATGCCACACGCTGCCAGATGCCTCCCTGGGCCCCTGTGTTTCCTGCGGACGCTTAGGTTCCCATGGACACACATCGCTGTCCAAGTCGTCTGCTGCAGCTTCAGGCCAAACAAACGTCCGCTTAAAGACAATGGGCAGTTCGCCCAGCAATCTCAATATGGCACCTTTTTCCGTTACACATAGCCTTACCTATTGTTCCATCATCTCCCATTTCAGACTTTAAATTCCCAAAATTACAGGTTGCAACACAATTATTAGCAGCTGGAGACTCAATCTCTACACCTTTTCTTTATGGAATGCAGGATTATTCCCTTTACAACAGTAAATTGCGCGTAAATTACTTTTGTGTGTAAAATACACATACAAAGCAAACCTTAAAGCTAGCCATAAACCGAACCCTAAGCGAAAGTCTAACCCTAGTCTGAGCCCAATCTTAACCCAAACCCTAACCCTAGCTCTAAAGAACCAATAGCACATCACAGCTAAAACCACTGACCAAAAGATAAATATGAAATGGAGGAAGGTATGAAGATATAAAGAGCAGAAATGAATTTATGACATGCTTTAACCGAGTGAACAACCAAATTTGTGCATATGTAATAAAACATACGTTCTGTGCAAAGGTGTAAGGAACATCTGCAGATTTATCAGGAGGCTTGTTGAATAAGACAGTGTTGAGGGATGGACCATTTATCAATATGCTTGAACACAGTACATGGTAGCATTAAAATAACACTTTAAATAGAATGTCCCCTTTCACACACTTACTGGTTTTCTTCCAGAAAATAACAGGGAAAACAAACACAAAAATGTCATCCAGTTAAATCAGTGGTCTGTTTATATGAAGGGTAATGTGTTGCTTGCAAGGAAAAGATGACCTTTGAAAGTTAAGTACACCACAGGGATGCTCCGAAATGGCGAAATGCATTTGTAGCAGTTCGAGTTAAACTCATGAAATCATTACTGCCACGATATTCTGTTGGGGAAGCACTTCTGTGAAATTGGCATCGGAAAAGGTCAAAATAATTTGATATAATTCCACAAGAAACCATTCTGTTTGCTTGGCCAAACACCTAAAATTGTATATTCACATTAAAAAGCAAAAAAAGAAATTAATGTTTAACCATTAATCCCAATCGGGGACACAAGGGGCCTGGAGCCTATCCTGGGTGCCACAGAGCTGGGGTACACTCTGTACACTGTAGTCAGACCGGCATGTGACATGAGGACAGCATACAAATTCCACACACACAGAGCTGGGGGGTGGGGGTGACACTACCCAGGTCAGCATTAGAGCTCTGAATCCCAACAGGACCCCCCCCCCCCCCGCTGTTTCCATCCTTAGCATGAGGATGACCTCGCTGCTCCCACTCTCCGCACTCAAGGTGACCAGTGCAGCTATATAGATACAGATGTGCTTTATTGATTGTAAATTTCTTGATAAATGTACTGTACCTTCCAGATGCATGGCCAAAGTGCACTGATCTTTCTTCAAACAACTGAAATGCCATTCCTCCGCCAGTCACCAACTCAACTCCTACTTTGTGCGGCCATCTCATCCTATCAGGTCAGAGTACAGTCATGCAAGTCGCATATAAGCACAACTAACGCATCCGTATCCACGTATCCGTGGCTCAGTGCCTGGGGAGCTTCTATGCTGTATCCAGGAACCAGGCTGCAGTAAACTTTGAAAGACAATAGGGGGCAGTGCGGATCTCCAGGGCCAGCCGGGTCCTTTCTGACAAGAAGCAGACTCCCGGTGTTTTTCTGGCCAAAATGTAGCTTTGTCCTCTTCCATTCTAACCCAAAGTCAAGCCGATCTGATATCCCTACGCCTGTACAGATTCAAAGGTTTCCAGCACGACTTTCATCTGATTCTGAATCCAGACGTTATATCTGTTGTGTCAAAAACGGTGACAGTACCGAGAAACATATGAAGCTGCCGTCTTTTACGTGATATTTTGACTAAGAAAAGTATGAATAGTCATTTGAATTCCGTACTATATTATCCTGCAGCAGTGTTTTTATGAATGACACATTATTATTAAGCTCTTCATTGTCTTGCAAAGTTATGAATTATGAATTAGCAAGCCGTAATAGCATAGTCTCTACCATAAATTTGCACTGGAACCCAACATGTCAGCTATTTATTTTAAATTAATATCAACAAACTTTCCTAATTTAAAGTTCTTTTTATACACAAGGAAATTAAATGAAGGGAGATGTGTAAACAAAGATGTGTAGTCAGTGATTCTTGCCTATTTTTCCTTGGACTCCCTGCTTGCTCATGCTGAGCACATCTGCAACAAGAGTTTTGCCAAACAGTTTTAGTTTTGTTAGCTGGCATTAAATTTGTCAACTATAAGAAGCTGAAAGTAAAGTAAGACATGTGGAGGGAAAGCCTACAGGACCTGCTGTATCGCATCAGTCACTCACCGCACATCATTTTCCCAGATACACGGACTGTGCAAAAGTCTTAAGCAGTCAAAGAAAATGATGTTTAGATTATCTTTATGTTGTACAGGTTCTTCTCTTCATCGACCTCATCTTGCTCTTCATAGCTTGGGGGGTCACAGCACAGGGTCAGCCAACAGGATGCCCCTGGAGCTAAGGTCCTTGCTCAAAGGCCGACGGACATGTGGCTGTTTTTTTTTGCCAAGGTCTGAATCAGCAACCTTCTGATCACAGGGCCAGAGACTCAACCCACTGAGCCACTCGCCGCCCACACCGCTATGGCTAATCAATACCTCATTGACTTCTTAAATGGATTAAATCAATTAAATAAAAGAACTGGTGTGAAATTTAGCGAATCCAAGGAATGGCTTTAGTGCCCCTGAGGGGAGGTTTAGGAACCCAAGCGGTGTTTATCCAGACATCTGACAACGTATGAGTGACCTTTTGGTGAAGAGAAGAAATTCCTGTTTGTTTTTTATTGTTACTGCCTACAACTTTTATATAGGTATGGACAGGAATGCGCATGCTGCGGCAGCGGACGCATCTGCAGGGAGCCTCAGGTATTAAGGTAAACCCCAGCGCATGGTGCTGTCAGTGTGGCAGAACCATCTGCCGAACGCGGCTTATGCCGGAGCCTCCTGGCTGGTGTCCATTTTCCATAACTGGAAGGGTTTTAAGAGCCAGCCGTCTACCTGAACTGCACAGCGGACGTGGAGAGGATCCTCCTAGCAGGAGTGGATATTTTCCAGATGAAATTCTGGAAAGTGAAGCAAAGCAGGATCGAAACGCACCCTGCAGCAGCACCTATGTCTGCTTTGTATTCAGCAGAGATCTGTCTCACGCCCCCAAATGTCATAAGACACATGCAGCAATAGTGCTTTGATTTAGGTCAATAACCAAAAGCTCTTTGTCAAAATAAAGAATCATCATGCAAAGGGATTGTCCATGAGCCACCATTTTGGGGCAGATACACTGGATACGAAACCAGAGGCTGCCACTATGCAAGGAGATTTCTGGGTCATTTTAAATAATCTGGTTACTGCGACCAGAGGCATTACTTAAGGCAAATTTTTAGCAACAATTTTAAAGGTGGTAAGGAAAAGGATGATGGGGAAAAGATACAAAACATTAACAATGGAGGGAGTGCATTGTGTTGGGGTACCAGGGGAGGGCGCTATACCAATGAGTTTTTGTGTAGCCAGCTATATGGGTGGGATGAACCGATTTTGACCAAATGAAGCAAAATGATAAATCCACCGAGGACACATTTATACAAAGTGAAGAGTGTGACAGAATTAGCATGCCCCCGAGGTATCCCAGCATTCACCAGGAGCAGAAACACCGCATTATAAAACAAGCTGCTCTGAATGCAAAGAAGGATCACAGAGGAAGACAGAAGTTAGTGAACACAACAGGAAGCCTGTCTGCCAGCTGCTGCTGCGCAGGGGCTCGACGCACGTGTTCCTCTGCTGTATCTCTTAAATTATCCTTCCAGATTTATTTTGTTTTCCTGACCCAGATGACGAGTGGCTTTCTTCCCAAAGCATTATTGACTGATTAATATGTCCGTGGTTCACCAGATTGGTCCTGCTCTGGTCGGGTCATGGGTCACTGGTTGCTAATGGTATGTATGTTAATAGGACACTAAGGACTGTCCTGCATAAGTCCCCCCACCCTCATGAAACTTTTTCTTTGTTCTTCTACGACTTTCCCCCAAAGTTACATATACAGTATAACAGTATTTTTTTTATTCATCATTTATATAAAGTGCCTTTGACAAATTAAACCTGCACTTACAGTATGTATATCAAATGATCTCTTCATGTGATACTAAACAGAAATCCTTACGGCTCCATATTTGTTAACATGTTTTCCACAGAAATTCATATTCTTCTTTCAGTCATCACTGGAGTGCTTTACATGTATGACACTGGTGTGTTTCACACATCACTGGGGTGCTTTACATGTATGACACTGGTGTGTTTCAC
>JAODJU010000002.1:5446540-5463764 GCA_026776725.1 Gnathonemus echidnorhynchus | reverse complement strand
GTGCTTTACATGTATGACACTGGTGTGTTTCACACATCACTGGGGTGCTTTACATGTATGACACTGGTGTGTTTCACTCATCACTGGGGTGCTTTACATGTATGGAACTGTATGACACTGGTGTGTTTCACATATCACTAGGGTGCTTTACATGTATGACACTGCTGTGTTTCACACATCACTAGGGTGCTTTAAATCTATGACTTACCCAGTATGACACTGCTGTGTTTCACACATCACTGGTGTGCTCCACATGAATGTTTAGATAATGATATGAGCATTGCTCCGTCATCTCCCCTCTTCTCCACACCCAAATGCAATATAAGTTTCCAGATAATGCTCAGATCGCTCTTCACTGTCTTTATTTGGGTGCACTGTCTGGGTGCATGACTTGGTTCTTATGTCTTCGTCGTGATGACTGGGCTGGACTGTGGGAGTGTTTGTCCACAATGGTTGAAGATTCATGCAAAGTTCATTACTGGCCAAGAAAAGTAATTAAGTGCATTTCCAAGAGTGATATCGACTAGCCACCATGACCCCAATGCTGAGGGTCAGGTCGAAATACCAGTCTAGTACAGAACAAGAACCAGTATGTTTCCATTTGATGGATGGTTTCATTAGCTATCAGGAGTAAAACACTGCTATGTCGAAATATAATTTTAAAAATAATTGTTTCTTTATAAAATTATTGAACTACAATATAAATATATACATATTGGATGCTACGAATGTTGTTTACAGTGGAGCAGTTTAATATTTATAAGGATAATTCAATTGGCCAGAACTGCTCTGACATTGCAATGGTTTGTTCTGGACCTTTCAAAGAGTATAATAAGAGGACATGAATATAAAATTAAGGTATATTTATCTTCTGTAGCTCTTCTCTGTTCGATAGAGGGCTCTGGCATTTACGGCATATTACATTTAAAGTATCTGCATTGAGCCAATGCCCCAATATTTATTTCTTCATGAATATATTAGTGAAATGGAATGCAAGGCATGTGCTCTATTTTATGCAGCACACAAAATGCTGGAAGGGATACAAACCAGTTCCACATTTGTGTTGGTAAAGAAACTTGATGTCTGAACAAGAACGGAAACTCCTGCCAGCTGCAGGACTGAACCACAGTCTCTGGGAGGCTGCATTCGCAGTGGTCTGCTTAGTCATCGTTCCATGAATTTTTAAATTCACCGACTTGTTTGTTTGTTATTCGAGGGTCCGCCACACACTCCTAATATATGAACATTTGTGCAAGTATTGCACTGGAAAAAAAAAATTGTGACCATAAATTGTAACAGAGTGAAAAGACTGGAACTGGATAAAGTTAGAATGTGAGGTGATTACACAGAACAATCAAATCAGCAGTGACATTTCCCCACATTTTACTGCCATAAAAAATCTGTGCAGTGTTTTTGTTCCTGTCAGTATAAGGAGACACATAAAAGGGCTGAATATTGAACAAAATAACCCATGAAGTTGAATGTGTTTCCCAGAAATGCACAACGGAAAATCATGATAATTACACCAGCAAATGAAAAGAATTTTTTTCCCTCCATCCCCTAGAGGCAAACAAGGTGAAACCTTATTTAATTAAATCACCAAAAATATGTAAGAGCCTGACAGCTGTGTCACTGTTACTCCATGCTAGACTGGGTAAGTAAATTCACCCCTTTGGTCAAATCAGATGTTTTACACCAGTCCCCATGTGCCAATCACACTTGGTACACACTTCTCATTACATTGAGTGATGTCCTTCCAGGCAGTCGTGAACTTCAGAAACGTTCTTTGGATTATATCTAGCCAGCGTTCGAGTGGATCAGAGTTCCCCAGAGCTACATTTTGCTACATTTATATGCTATCATCAACCAGAAACAAATATGGAAGAATGGTACTCTAAAATATAAGGTTTCTGGACTTTCAAACCCAACAGGGATGGACCAGCTTGCTGTGAATGCCTGTATACAGTAAGCAGTGATGTTTTCGCTCAGGTTAAAATCCAATAGGCTTCTTAGACAGAGGGAGCTGCACACAACGTGGTGATCAGTCAGTTCTTGGAGGAGTTTCTCAGTAGAAATAGTATGTAGTAGTATGTGTCGCTGTGACTATAACTTTTTTGACGTTGGGTAATTAAAAATCAGTGATTTTCCCATATACATTAACATTAGAATCAATATGAGGAAAGCGATTTGCTTTCTGTGGATGCATTTTGAGGTTGTTTGCTGTTTGCAAATGGGGTATGATGGTCAGGATCGTTTAGGTTAGCAGGGTAAAGCAAGGGCATTCTGTACATTACACACAAGTACAGGATCAGCCTATTGAAATTGGCCTCAATTAGCCTTTGACTTCATTACACTGAACTCTCTTGCCATGTATGCTGTTAAGGGTGAAGATTTACCCCCGTGTGCTGTCACTGGCTTGATGTTTGCATTCCGTGCTCTGTTGTTTACTATCTCCCATTAAACCGTGAAGGATTTTTGTTTTCACACCTGGGACACTTTCCATTGTGAGTATCTGCTGGAGTTAATTTGGACCTTCCTTGTGATTTCCTGAGACGCCCTGACAGATGCTCGTACCTGAACCTCATGGCACCGCCGCTCTGTTTGACTCTGCCACTCGTCTGCTGTGGATGCTGCTTGGTGCTGTCATCCTCCACACGTCTCCCGCAGCTCAGACTGTGAGCCTGAGCCTCTGTAACAGATCTGCAGCCACACTGATTTAAATGGGTATGGAAATGTGGCTGTATGTTTCATTTGGCTTCCCTGATGCTTGAATGAATGTAACTCACTGTGTTTCTCTGCAAAGCCCCAGCAGTGTAGCTCATTCTAGAACCTTCATACCCAAACAACATTTCTCGACATTCTACCTCATACTGTAATTTTTGCACATTAAGCTCCTTTGTACATCTTCAATTTTTGCACAATGCACAGTTAATATTTCTCTATCTGCACATTATACTTCAAAGTATTTATTTACTATTTTTTCTATTATATTGTACCTCGGCATTTTGTGTGGACAGCAAAGAGAATTTCATTGCACAGAGAAATGCACTTTTCTACTGTACATATGACAATAAACACTTTGAATCTTGAATCTAACATCCTATGCATAATGCAAGTAGCAGCCATTAAACAGGCTATGGGTTTAGACTCTTTTTAAGCCAAGAATGCAGATTAAAGGTAGAACATTATGATTTTTAGGACCCCATGTATTTAGGACCAGTGCCCATTCAAAATTAGGAACATTTTTACTTTCCCAAAGCCACAGTGTCCTACATCCTGATTGCTCTGTCTATCTTTGAAGGCAAGCCGCAGGAAATTTGTTTTCTAAGGTATAGAGTGACACACAAATTATCAATGTAAAATTCCCAGTAATGTGCATTATCCAATGGAAAATCCCATGACTCATCAAATGGTCTGTGTATTGTTATGGTGTGGCATAGTGTGGACGAGAAAAAGGTGTTGATCCACTGATGGCTCTGAAACAAAAGGGGTTTATTAAAAGAACAAAACACTAAGAGAAAAACCAGAAAATAAAGAGACTATGAAGGGACCAAAAACACACCAGAAAAGATAAGGAACCAACTAAAGGAACCACAAAGTAACAAAACACTGGGATCAGGACTAAGAAAGCAAAACAATGCAAAACAAAGCAACCATATGCCGTACACATGAGTAATGACTGAGTAAAGGATGAAGTGAAGGCAGGCACTAAAATACATACAAGGCTAACAAGACAAGACGCAGGACAGATGAGGATAATAATCAAATTAACCAATCAATGAAAACACAGCACAACACACAACATAGCAAACACAGGGACTAGAAAACATAGGACAATACTAGGACAACTAGGACCATAATATGCGAAACATAGTTAGATACAGCAGAGCGGGGAAAACCTAAAACAGGAAAAAAAAACAATAAATAATACACACTAGGGAAACAGAAAACCAAAAACCAGTAGATACAGGTGAGGCTGGTCTCCAGCCAGCCTCGAACCTATGGTCTGAGATGTCAGAGCCACACACTCAACCCAAAGAGTTACACAGTGGCCCTGGAAACAGAGGAACACGCTAGAGCTGAAGGGTACAAGACAGGGGAAGGGGGCAGCAGGATGACCAGCAATGCATGCTGGTCCTATGGGAAGGTAACACATAGGACATGGTAGGGCAGGCACCAACAATGTCAGTCTGTATACTGTATACACCAGATGTGCTCTCTGTCTCTGGAAGTGGACAGCTACAATCTCCTCAGAAAGACCAATTTATTTTTTTGGCACATGACTTTGAACAACTTTGACGCTGAAAGACATTTTTATCTTGTGTCAATCTTATTAGGCACTTATTAGAAACAATGCATGTTCGTTTATTATACCGTACTGGCGGGTGAGTACCCAGAATTGTCAGGTCTATAGGTACCTGAGTCCAAAATGATGGCTGAACTCAGAAAGGGGGTTGACCAAGGAGATACTGTGCTGCTGGCTGATGTAGGGAAGTGACTCATCCAGTGGGCTGACACTGTGTGAGGTCTCCAAGGCACGTTCTTCAGGGAAGTCTGAGGCCAACTGTGTCATGACTCAAGGCAACAGGGAAGACAGGAGAGAAAAGTTAACGATCCATTTTGTCAGTTCAATTTCTCAGCAAGCTACACAACCGCTGATGTCTTGGGAAAACGTATGACCTTGTAATGTCTATAACTGTAGGCGTAAATGTGTCTAATGCAGGATTAATTAGTGCAAAATTAGCCAAATATTGTTTATATTGCCGCGTCCACAGCATGTTTTGCAGCCACTGACTAATATCCCAAAGATATTTAAAGATGCAAATTTTTTGACAGGTCTGTACAAGTACAAATCCATTGCTGATATTGCTTGTACTGAAGAGGCTGAAATACGCACAAAAATCTGATAGATTTCCATACTAAATTCATTTCAGTTACATGTTAGGATTTACTAGGATTAGGAATGTAATTAATATTATGAACTGCGGTAGGTTAGAGAGATGAGTTTTCCATCTACTTTGCCAGAGGATATATTGTTAATAATCAAAATCTATTACAAGATGGCTTTTTCATTAAAAAATACGGATGAAACAATTCAACAAATGGCTATGAAGGTAATAGATATATGCTCGTTCCTGAAGGTACGAAAGAATGATGAAAGACAAACCAAGGTGCCACGAGGCCTTGGCACTAACTAACCAGAGGGTTTATTCAACAAAACCACAGAAATGTAGGTGCTGGATTTTAACCCTCTAACAATAATAAATCAATCACAGTGCAGAAACATGGAGGATCAGGAGAAAACGGAGCCAATCAAGCACGGGAAGCTTGAAAGCCTGCAGTTGGAGCCATGGGCTGAGTGAGTGAAGGCCCAGCAGAATGCCAGGGTGCCCATGGCTTAGAGAACATTAATCAACCACCACATGGGCTTGTTGGTATGACATCATACATGGTCTGATTGGCTGTGAGGAAAGGCAGCAAAGTAGCATACAAAAGAGTAGCCAGGTTAGCTGGTCAGCCAGGAGAGACCAGTGGACCTCCAGCAGAGCACAGACCCCAGCTCTAAGGGTGCTTCCCATGCAGGTTAGCTGGTCAGCCAGGAGAGACCCGTGGGCCTCCAGCAGAGCACAGACCCCAGCTCTAAGGGTGCTTCCCATGCATATTGTCTCCTTGAACAATTTCAAAAATGCATTCATTTTATACCTATTATGTAAGCTTGTGTTTATGTTCTAACAGTTACTATGTATGGGGGCAAAATGAATTTTGAAGTCTCCTCAAGTAAGAACTTATCCAGACATGAGTGTAATCTTGATTCATTAGACTCGGTCAATTAAACTGAATGTCGATACCAAGTTCTATTTGGCAATCTATGGGTGGCAAATGGAGGACTCAGCACATCAGAATCACCCAGATGTCAATTAAAAGCTGCATCGGATCAAGATAAGGGTGAAATTGTCCTTTAGAAAAGACACAACACATTAATTATGAAGAGGTTTTTAATTGTGTGGCTGCTAATATCACTGAAGTGCTTTGAATTGTCCATCAGTGGCTTTAAGACACTGCCAAAGTAGCCTTGACATCTGGCTCCCAACTCTGAAGAAAAGGAGAAGCACACAATCTACTCACAGCTCATTCTGACTACGAATGTATACTAAGGGATTCAACAGTGACAGTGCAGAATTGTGCCAAGACATGTGCCAAGAAACCAAAGGCTATTCAGCTGATTTCTACGATAAAACCATCAAGGTCTTTGTTTTCCATTGACGGTACAGACACAACAGATTTAAATGACTCGGCTGTTCTTTCATCATGTGACCCATGAGAATGATTAAAGAGAATCACCTACATTATTCTTTAACTGTCATTATTGATAAACTCTCTGGTGGACACCAATTATTACCATGAATCATACATAACGAGCGTTCCTGCCTGAAGCAATAAACTTTGGCAGATGGTAGTTTACTGTGGCATAGCAAAGGTGCAGAGTGCCACTTTGTGACAAACAGACCAATCATTGTGTAGCATTATTTCAGCCATGGGGATGATGAGGGAAATAGTAAGAAGAACCATCTGCCATTATGTCAGGGAGTTAGGGACCAAAACATCAAGCAATGCAAATCCTAACAATTCTATAAGACAGGCCCACGTCAACACCATGCAACAGACAGACTCATCGCAAAGCACAGCATTCTTTAAAAGAATATGCATTTGTATAGCAGAGTTTGCTGGGAACTGAAACAAGCATCATATGAATTTATTATTATTAATAATAATACTTGCAGCTTCATCTGTGCTTCTGATCTCTGTTTCTTGCTAATTTGTGTTTAGTGGTAGGACACGTACAGTAAGATTTTCATCGAAAAGTGGATTATTTACTTTGCACATAAATTAACTCTTGAATCCTGACAATAAGACATATATACATTCTTTAACAGCTCATTTAACAAGGACCATTTACACTGTTTTATACAGCCTTTGACTCATTATACACAAGCCTTTTATGTGCAAAGTTCCCAGAAGAAGCAGGCTGAGTTGGAAGAATTCAAGGTTTTTGGCCCCATTCTCCTTGTTTAAAGATGAAGCTCAGAGGCTCTTCTTCAGCCATGTGTATCACTTCATCACACTAAAGACTGTTTACATGGCTTTTTCAGGAAGTCCCTTTGTCTATGTGATGCTGACTGGGCACAGAATCGATCATTAAGTCATCACAATATGACATGTATGTCATTTCTAACAACTGGAAATGATATTAGGCAGAAAGCTACCAGAGATGTGCCAGGGAAGACCGGACAATCAAAATATCTGAACCCTACTGGTTGACCCTTAAAATTCAGGACATTCATCATATTCTCGAATTTCCTGCTCCATTCCAATGTCCATGTTACACACATTACAATTTCTGTAGTCCAGGACAACAGTGTCAAGTTGCTAAAAATTAATAGCTTTCAGCATTCAGAGTTCATTAGAATCAAGAAGAGGTGGTGTTTCCAACCTGGAATTGGAAAGCCAATAATAATCAATCAAAAGTCTATAAAGGCAAATGAGGAGATTGGCACAGCGATCCCCAGGGCTGTTCATGCAGCCATAGATGTTACACAACCAGGCCAAAGCAGCCAAAAAGTCTGTATGATCCAGAAATTATACACATGATGCTCTGAAATCGATTTGTGAGGCTATTACTCTGTATCAGTCAGAAAGGTTCTTGTATTTATCTGCAGGCAATTTGGACTACAGGATTTTGTGACTATATAAAGTTAAATAAATTTATTAAAATCTAAATTTTTAAATTCACAAATTAAAATTTAAATTAATTAAATTAAAATAAACTTAAATTTTACTAATCTTTGCATGGCAACATAAGAAAGCTGAATTCAGTGATCCCATTTTGTACTATTTATATAAATTTGCTTCTGGTGTCAGTGGTTTGGTTTTTGGAAATAAGAAGTTGACTCTATATAAAGAATCAGAGCTTCTTTGAAAAACTGTAATGTACTTCCTAATGCTTTTAAAATTCCTGGAGTTTTTAAACTAACCTGGTCACACTAGGATAAATGATGTGCTTAGTGAATGAGATCATGTACAGATATATAATCAGCCCTGTTTGAATGGATTTGGCTCAGTCATGTTTTTGGCAAATCAGCAGACTGAGAAATTGCAATCACCAATCAGCACCTAGGTAGGAAAAGGGACGGGAACTAAACTGAGCGCCATCTGTTTTAGTACAGAAGACACTGTCTCTCAAGAGCATCAGTTATTGGAATATTGCTAAATTTGTTACAATAATGTAGCATCCCAGCTGACTCTTTGTAAGTAAAATGCAAAGTGAAGCAAATACAAAGTTAGAATTAAGAATCAGTGGAGTTTGGACTTTGACTACATGAAGTTCTCTGGTTTTTGGTTGAACAGACACTGCTCAAAGCCCTTAATTCACACTTCACAGCTGAATCATGCTGACATTTACAGTCATCACAGAATGCAGTCTGAAGTAGCTTTCCATCAGCGAATGAATAGGTTCTTACTTCAAGCAATGCAATCCCATTCACAGGTTACTAGTGGACCAGACCACAATAATATTTGTTGTGGGGAGCTGGGCTCAGCCCTCTCTGGCAGTCTGGAAGCCCAGTGCTTTTCTGCGTGGGGAAAGCCTTTGAATGTCTATTTATTTCTGTCTGATCATAGTGCCCCAGGGCTGGAGCGGCTGTCGGATTTTGTGACATGCTTTCACCACAGGATCCGAAAGAAAAAGAAAAAAACAATTTGACCAGGCAGCCCAAGCAGTCTGTATTGGAAGATTGCAAGTAGTTTTTCTGATATATGGGAAACCATGTTCTCTGCCAGGCCTGGTTGGCACACAGCTTGTGGGAGCTCGTCTCACTGGCCCGAGCTGATAAGAGACATTACATCTGGCTACATCACTGTTTGCTAGCGTCCGGGGTATGACTGGGATGCTGGATGACTACTGAAGCTTCTGTACTCGTTGCTTGGCCAGTGGTAAAGCATAGCGCCCTCTTTAGGTGTGGCCAGGCTATATCGCCATACTCTGGCACAGTGTAGAGTACCAGCACTGATGATCTTGCATGGTAGTGATAAGCCTGCTAGCCTGCTGCTTACACCTATACAGTGGGGAGAACAACACTGCGTGCAACTCAGTTTTTAATTGGCAGGTTTTAATTGGTATCTCAGCTAGTTAATTTCAGCGGGGGTCTCCTGCAGAGTGCAGGGTCAGTGTGCATGCCATACAAACTAATATAAGTAGCTGTTCCATTTTTAGCATTTGTAGAGCAATTATGTATAAGCAAAAATCAAGTATCTGCAGACATCTCAGTGCAAACAATATGTTCTTTGAAGGAATTTATTTGAGAAAAAAAATGTCCCCAGGCATTATTCACCAAGAACAGAAGCTCATCATTAGCTCAGCAACAGCTATCAAGGTGATCCGCTTTCTTTGTGATTTTGAAATATATTAAATATATTTCAAGTCTAAGGTCCCATTGTGAGGTTACATTGCAGACAGTGCAGGACCTGTTGTTGGCACATTTCATAGAGGAGTCCAGTCCTTCTTACAGGAAGCACACTGACACAAAATAAATACCCCTGACAGTAATTAGTGAAACTGACAGCATGTGGCGCTCTCTGGCTGGCGAAGGGACTCAGGTCAGTAGAGGGTGTCGTGATTCAGGAGGAGAGTTTGTAGCTCTCTTATGATAGTTTTGATTTTTTATTTATTTTTATTTATTCATTATTTTCAATTTTAATTTGAAATCCAGTTTAATTTTAGTTTGTTTTCAGTGTGGTTTTATTATTTTTTACATGGATGCTGGAGGAGTCCTGGGAGTTTGCCCAACCAGTCTGTATGTGCTTCGTGGGCTTGGAAAAGGCAGATATTCCTCCACAGGGTGGCTGCACTTGGCCTTAGAGAGAGGGGGAGGAGCTCGGACATTCGGGAGGGGCTCACAGGAAAGCTGCTGCTCCTCTGCGTTAAAAGGAGCCAGTCTTATTTTATTTCAGTTTATAAAAATGATTTCTTATAGCTTTAGTTATTGTTAATGATAATAACTCCAGTTTGTAGGACTGGAACCAGTATGATTAAAGTTTGTGTTTAATCACCTCATGTTCCTTAAGCATTCAGAGTCGCTGTCACAGTAAAAGTAATAATGAAACGCCAACATATGCAATATGTGATGAGTGACGTGATCTTTTCATAATAGAGTCTGATATGTTAAGGTGACAAGGTAGACTTCCAGCTAGAATATTCTATTACTGATATTTCACTGAATTCATCAGTAAGACGCTCTTTTCAGCCCACAGAGCAGTCTGAGTCTCCAGCTTTTCTCTCTACGTTATAATACTTCTCAGAGTAGAATGGAGCAAAAGCTAGATAAAAGCTCCATTGCAACAGAAAGTCATCCTTTTACAGTTAGACTAATCAAAGGCCTCTTTTCCGGAATCCCAGCATGCCTGTTCCTTAGCATACTCCTCTGCACTTATTTTTATTTAGATTAGAGGTATCAGTCTGAAACCTGTATTGATACAGTATTTCAGACTTGTGAGAATAAAATACATTCAATGTCCATCATTCAATATTCAGCATTTGTATATTCCTGCCAGACAGTACATTTACGCCTCATTAGTTTTGTACGTGAGCGCCATGACGGCTTGGTGAGCAGCCATGTTACACACTCCCCAGCACTGGGGGTTTGGATCCCACGCCCACTCCTTGTGCATCCTGTGATAGACTAGCATCCCATCTGTGGCGTCCCCTGGCTGTTTCCCAGCTGCCTGTGCTGTGACAGGCATTGTTGCTGTTTTTGTTGTTTTCAGGCTATAGTGAACAATTTTCTTCAGCAGGGAAGCAATGCAAACTGTCGCAGTATCCCACAACATGTCAGATTTAATAGCTGTATAATGTACAATCTTCATGGTTGGTATGACATGCCTTTAACTGTGTAGTAATATCCACATAATGTGTCTCCTGTCAGCTTTTATACATCCACAGGCACAGTGTGATATTCTTCCATGTAATTAGACCTGAATGCGACTTATTAGGGTCTCACTCGCTGAGACTGCATCCTCCCATGGTCCTTT
This sequence comes from Gnathonemus echidnorhynchus, assembly GCA_026776725.1. Taxonomy (NCBI): domain Eukaryota; kingdom Metazoa; phylum Chordata; class Actinopteri; order Osteoglossiformes; family Mormyridae; genus Gnathonemus; species Gnathonemus echidnorhynchus. The sequence goes on along the minus strand of JAODJU010000002.1, from coordinate 5,452,679 downwards.
CCCAGCCACCCTCACTCTCTGCTCCCTTTCTTTTTGCATGCTTTATTATTTATCAAAGGCTATGAGTCTCTCAGGGGTAGTGTTCTCCAATCTGCCCAAGTGAATCAGAACTGAATGAAAGTATTGACTTATTGGTGCATAAGGTGCAGGGCTAACACCGAGGGATATCCCTGAACAGCCCCAGGGCTAACACCGAGGGATATCCATGACAGCCCTAGGTTAACACAGAGGGATATCCCTGAACAGCCCCAGGGCTAAAGCCGAGGGATACCCCTAGTGGCAGGGTGCATTATACTGCTGAAAGAGGCCACTGCCATCAGGGAATACCGTTGCTATGAAGGGGTGTACTTCATTTGCAACAATGTTTAGGTAGGTGTTCTTAGCTAGGCCATCATCTTCCATTGCTCCATGGTCCAGTTCTGAAGCTCCTGTGCCCATTGTAGGGGCTTTCGGTGGTGGACAGGGATCGACATGGGTACTCTGACCGGTCTGTGATTACACAGCAAGCTGTGATGCACTGTGTGTTCTGGCACCTTTCTATCATAGCAAGCATTAACTTTTCAGAATTTGTGCTACAGTAGCTCTCCTGGGAGATCGAAGCTGACGAGCTAGCCTTCACTCCCCAAACACATCTATGAGCCTTGGGCACCCAAGTCCCCACTGTTTGCTCACCAGTTGGCCTTCCTTGGACCACTGTTGGTAGGTACTGACCACTACATACAGGAATACCCCACAAGACCTGTCGTTTTGGAGATGCTCTGACCCAGTCATCTAGCCATCATAGTTTGGCCCATGCCAAAGTTGCTCAGATCCTTACATTTGCCCATTTGTCCTGTTTCCAACACATCAACTTCAAAAACTTACTGTTTCCTAATATATAGTGGGACCCTTGACAAATGCCATTATAACAAGATAACCAATGTTATTCAAATCACCTGCTAGTGTTTTTAATGTTATAGTTGATTGGTTTTATTATTATTATTTAATGCAGCAAAACCAATGTGCATTAACCAGCGACCCTCTGAATTGCAGTCCCCCTCTTAACGCGAGAATATACCCCCTATTCATAGTATGCAGCTCCACAGTCAGATGTGTGTTAATGTCAAGCTACCAGCATGCATACTCAAATTAAAGTCCCTGCATAATGCAGACTCACTTCCAGGCAATATCAGTGAGGAAAATAAGTCCTGCTGATGACTGTGACTCAGACAGTCCTGGATTAAAAGGCGTCACTACTTCAGCACTGCAGAGGAGATGTCACAGACTATAATCATCCAGGGCCCCACGCTGGCACATAATGGCAGCTTCCTGTCCTTTAACGACTTTCTGATTAACTAGTTTGCATTTCATTTTGTGGAAACACTGGGGTTTGAGTTCAGGGCAGCCTGACACTTAAAGGCTTGTGACTTTCTTCAGCTCCTTGGCCCGTGTGTGACGTGAGCACATCGAGCATGTAGGTAGCATCACTGTGATCGCTTGGCACCTCTGCACTCCACAGAAGGCACCGGAAATGTGCCCTAAGTGTCCTGTCAGTCAGCCAGAGATGGGATGATCTTGCTAAGGGGGGTGGAGCCAGCTGCACATCAGTGCAGTGTGATAGCATGGCTAGTGTAGTGTGTGTTGCTTGTACAGGAGTCCGCTGTCCTACCACATTAGATGACATCACTGTCTGTGTGCTGCGCATTCGCAGCAAATTGCTCAAAGTATCTTCAGTGGGAGTTTATTTATTTCTAACGGCATTATTTCCACCATCTGATCTTGTGGCTCTGTGCTGACTGGCACCGCTTATCCTCGAGGGAGGGGGCCTCCACTCTCATTCTCCCTCTCCTGCTGTCTTTTTCTGACAAATTCCACAGGTGATCTCTAGTCTTGCCCTCATGTCATCGGATATAAAAACATAAAAGGTCTTCCTGTAAGAAAATCCAGAATCCATCTGCTCAGCAGAAATCTGATTCATTACTCCCGGTCACGCAGTCCTAGATCCCTCAGCTTGGTGAACAGTCTGAGGGGGACTATGGTATTGAATGCTGAGCTGTAGTCTATAAACAGCATTCTCACATAATTCCCCTTTCCATCCACATGGGTGAGGGTAGTGTGTAGGACATGAGAGATGGCGTCCTCAGTGGATCTGTTGGTGCTGTAGGTGAACTGCAGTGGATCGATGGAGTTAGCGATGGAAGAACAGATGAAGTTCTTAACAAGTCTCTCGAACATCTTCATGACAAGGGACGTTAAGGCCACAGGGCGATAGTCATTGAGGCTTGAGGGTTTGTTACTCTTTTAGCATTTATACCATCTACAAACAGCTCTTTAAAATGATGTCACTATTTAGCATGAATTTCAGTGGCGTATTTCAGAGGGCCCATAATTCATACACAGGGGCCAACCTTATCATTAGCCAATGATATGTTTTGAAATGGTCGGTGACAGGGCAGGGGCACTCAACCAATCAGCTTTCAGCTGGCACCAGTGGCCAGGTGGCCTCGCCCCAGTGTATTGCCCTGCTGTGAAGGCAGTAGAGTGTAAAGCTAGGAGGTGAGGAAAGCATAGCCCAATATGAAAGACAATATCGCTCAGCCCAGACATCAGAAATGTGCTTTGCATTCATTTCAGGAGACCGTATATACGGCTTATCAAATTTGGGAATATATATGAGTAATGGGTTTGAATGGTATTAGCAATAATCATGGGAACACAGGCTGATGAATTGTGGGTAAAGTGATATATCCTGTCTTAGTATAAAGCATTGTAACTGATAACTGAGATGACATTTAATGAAGAATTGATTTCTGTGTGAAAATGATATCCCCAAATATCCCCTGCATTTAAAATTCAGTTGCCAATCACAATGGTTTTAACAAAAGTCGCATATTAGTCTGACAGTTGTTCTAACTCAGGATTCAGGAGGCAGTGAGAAACAAAGCAACATACCTTGCACGTTAAGTCGTTCACTTGCTCACACTTTCAACATCTCTCGTGTACATTCGTTCCCTTGCTCGGCTTTTGTCCGGTTTGGCGTCTCATACAACCCAATAAGCTCACGCTATACTAGTTAGCTCGCGGTCACCCAAACAACCAATCAAGTGGATTTGTGAGGATTTGAAAATGTAGCCTAGAATTTGACTTTGGTTTTTGTGAATTATGCTGGCCTGAATTATGTATTAGCATTTTAGCATTTACAAAATAATTACTATTAGGCCTTAATCTTCACTGAGGGGGTGGGGTTGTCCATCTGAGAGGGCGACGCCCCCTTACGCCCCTCTCCCGTGACGTCGGGCCTGGGTGTTACTCTCGATGTATTACTTTAAAAAGCCCATGTTGGTAAAACCCCAGTGCAGGTTGAGTGGTGCTTCAGAAATCTCCCATATTCATGAAAGCAGTGCAGATATACAGTAGGTCATTTCTATTTCAGGTACCTGCATATAAGTAATAAAGTGTAGTTCTAAATTCTTTTAGTAACATTTATTTTTAAAATAAACTCCACACTACAACCTTACCGTTCTAACAACAGCACAATAATTTTGTAGTTTGTTTGTTAAATATTATTGTTATCGGCAGCAAGTAAACAAGCAATACCTTTCTAAACTCTGAAGCTTTTTCAAATACAGTATATTTGTTTACAGTTTGCTTCAAGATCTTATTGCAATTTTTAAATTACTTTGATTTTAATATTCATATGTTAATTTGAATATTTGTTCCTTTAGAAGTAATTTATTTGAGACGTCCACATTTAGTCAGAAGCTCATTGCAGTTTTTTTGAGTGTCCCAGATGAAATTACCTCCATTGCAGAAAGACCCTCATACATGGATTCATCCTTAAAGTCATGCAGAGAAGTGCCTAATGCCCAAAGATATCCTGTCAGGCGTACTCAGGGAGATTAGGACGGCCACGTTGCTAATGCCACTGATGTGACCGCTAGTTGCTGCTGGTTCTGGTACCACATGAGGACAAGATAACATCACTGGTGTATGATTCCAATAAAGGAACAAGAATCCCAGTCTCTCTCTCAAATGACCACCTGGGATATATAGTAAGGATCTTTTATTATTATTATTATTATTATTATTATGATCCTTTGAACACTTCGGGCCACTCGCTGCCTCTTTTATCGTCGAGTGGTGTAATTATCTGTAATTTTACCCCCTCATCATCACCACAGTCAAAATGTATTATTCTGTACTCTTTGATTTCATATTAAAATCCCCCTTGCGCTCATCTGTCATGAATATGAATATCACCTATTCATAGGCACCCCCACTGGCCTGGCAGATTAGTGAAACAATAAATCGGGCTGCTCAGCCCACACAGACAAGCACCCTCCCCCCCACTACCCCCCACCCCCCCGGTTGGGTATGATCATGTACTTGAATCGTTTTATTAACAATTGTTTGGCAAAAACTCTGCAATTGGCTGTTATGTATGGTTTGACTCATAAAATACAATATATTGATCATGATATTCATCCATCAATCTTCCAGCTGCTTATACTGTGACCTTTCCCAGTATATATAATGTCATCTAAAATCCATGAGTATAAATGGTATTCCCACGCCAGGCCTCTTCCTGCTATAGCAGTAAAACATCACATGACTGTATCATGGCAGCTGTAAACCTCAAGGTCTGAGACGGTAACAAATCATGTTCACACACTTGAAAAACACCCTCAAAGTCACCATAAATGACCATACGATTTACTGTGGCATTTATGGTTTGGTCCTAACACCCCGCCAGTGTGCTGTTGTTCTGGAGCGTCCTGCCACGCTCCCATTGTGAATCCACCATTTTCTGAAACTCGTTTTGTCCTTTAGGTCTCTGTGATCCTCCTTGTGCAGTGGGGGTGGGGCGGGGTTGGAGGGGGCTGTTTGGACTGAAAGCTTCTGCAGTGGCTCTCTGCTGACCATTTCTTAAACATCCAAGAAAAGGCCCTGTAGAGTAGTAACAGCGGAGTCATGGTTAGCGCAGCCTCATGCAGCAGCTACAGGATCTGCGTTTCGGGTCTAACTGCAAGAGCTGCGTCTGATTTGTCTGACAAGAGCAGGTTTTACTGCCTGGCATTATTAATATGCAACAAATTGGCTCAGCTTAGGCTCTGCCTGTTGGGGGGTGGGTGACATCAATAAATTCAGTCTGGTAGTGAAAAGCTGAGAGGGGGTATTGCCATCCCTGCTATCTGTGGGGGGTATTGCTATCCCTGCTATCTGTGTTGGGGTATTGCTATCCCTGCTATCTGTGTTGGGGTATTGCTATCCCTGCTATCTGTGGAGAACCACTAAGCGATATACCTGTTTAGGCATGTATACTGACATATGTGCTACAGCTAGCCACCATTACACTCGTCAGTATATAAACAGAGTGTGGCCTAATGGTTAGGGAAGTGCACTTGTAATTTAAAGATTGCTGGTTTGAATCCCTGGCCACTGAGGTACCCTAAGCAAGGCACTACTCCCTGGGCGCTGAATTAGCTGCCCCCTGCTATGTGACATATGGGTTAAATGCAAATGACACATTTCATTGTTGTGCACTGTGTGCTGTGATGTGTCAACAATGATCACCTAATTCTAAATGTGTTAGTAATTCATCACTGATAAAACTCAACTTTAAAGACAGCTTGCTTTGTTACCTACCTCACACACTAGTAGGATTGCGTAGTCTGGGCCTAAATGAAAGTGAACGAAGATAAAATCCATTTAAACTAGAGTACCTTAAATCTGACAAGTTATCCAGCTAAGCAAGAAATCCAGCTTCATGATTCAGGCCTCTGCTTTCCGCTTAGTTGAGGGAGCCCTGGTTTAAATGGACTTTGTTCACTTACATTTAGCCCAGGCTACCTTAAATCTGACAAGTTAACAACGAATCATGTGTTTCCATGTAGTCAGCCAACAGCGTATCAGACAGACTGTTGCAGATGGGCTCACAACAGACAGGTACAGATATGTATGATTTTAGGATTTACAAACCATTAAACTTTAAAATTCACTTTACCTGCAAAAAAATGTTAATGGATTTACAGTTAGCAGAACTAAATTTAGCAGAAGCTAATTCTTCAGCTAATGGTTTTCAAATGGAATGTCACCTCTCTGGTGGGGAAGGAGCCTGAGCTGGTGCGCGAGGCTGTGAAGTTCCGACTAGATGTAGTCG
>JAODJU010000002.1:5430744-5445854 GCA_026776725.1 Gnathonemus echidnorhynchus | reverse complement strand
CTCTCGGCTGGCCTGGGAACGCCTCGGGATTCCCCCAGAGGAGCTGGAGGAAGTGGCTGGGGAGAGGGAAGTCTGGGCTTCCCTGCTGAGACTGCTGCCCCCGCGACCCGACCTGAACCCTGTCCACTACTAACTAGGGGGCACTTCATGAGTGTTTTCACTAGGCACGTATGGGGTTCCTCAACTTCACCCAGTTCTAAGGGTACCTTATATGGCACAATTTATCCACTGGAAGGGCACCTATTTGGGCACTTCATCCTGTTTTCCTACCACATAGGAGTACCCTTTAGAGCACTGCATCCCATTTCTCCCACTGGAAAGGGCCCCCTTTGGGACACTTAAGTCATGTAGAGGTGGCATTGAGGGCACTTGCTAACAGCACCCTTTTCCATTGGAAGGGTCCCCTAGGGACAGCTTAGACCATTGGAAGGGACCCCTAGGGACAGCTTAGACCATCGGGAGTAATGAATCAGATTTCTGTCTGGCAGTCTGATGAACAAGTCGGGGTTTGGCCTACCCCCCTTGGTCTACCCTTCCAACTTTTTAGGAACAGTTTGGGGAAAGCGGCCATCTTCCATTTGAGCATAACTGTGCCTCAGTGCACAAAGCAAGGTCCATAAAGACCTGGTTGGGTGAGTTTGGCATGGAAGAATTTGGACTGGCCCGCACAGAGCCCTGACCTCAACCCGATGGAACACCTTTGAAATGCACTAAAATGAAGATTGCAAGCCAGACCTTCACACCCAACATGAGTGCCCAACCTCACAAATGTCCATCCTGGATGAATGGATAAATATTCCCACAGACACTCAAAAATCATGTGGAAAGCCTTCCCAGAAGAGTGGTATGTGGCAAATGTTTTAGATGCAAAGGGGGGGACCAACTCCATATTCATGATTATGGATCTAGAATGGGATGTCATAAAGGTTCCTGTGAGTATAATGGCCAGGTGTCCCAGTACCATTGTCCATATAGTGTATACACTGTGGCCTGTTGGATTTTCCAAGAAATGACCAACTCTGCAGACAGTTGAGTTCCATAGTGATTAATTCTAAAGTATAACAGATGAAACAATAGAAGCATTAAACAGAAGAAAATGACGAGAGCTCCCTTGGATCTGTGAAAACTGTATAGGACCATTTCAGTGTCTCAGCCTCCACACAAGAAAACATTCCAGTGTTCCTTTTTTCAAGAAAACTCTGTTGTTACTTAGACCAAAGAAACTTGACGGTGCTGTATGCGGAAAAAAAAAGGTCAGTCTGTCAGGACTGGCTGGGACAGAAACTGAGACCCAAAGACAGGAGAATAAAGGCTTTATGAAATGGATCAGGCAGACAATACCAGAATCTTTGAGCTATTCTCATGGTCGCGGTCACAAGCCCAAAACAGCCGAAAGCTGAGGGATCAATCCTAGGGAGGCACAGAGAATAAGGGTTGAACATAAAGGTTGGTCCGAATGATACAGGAACAGGGAAGGGCAGTAGCAGGTAAGGCAGACTGGAACAGGAACAAGAACAGGAACAGCCACAGGACAAGTCTGAAACTCTCAGTAAAGGTCATGGAAAAGCAGCAATACCTGGCACTGAGTGTCAGGGCAAAGGGGTTAATGAACAGAGTGCAGCAGATGTGGGTGTAATTGTCACTAACTGGTTGGTCCCCCTGTGGGACACGACACAGTAAGTGTTGAAGGTCACAAGGCGTGGAGATCACTGAACACACGTGAGGGAGAAATGCAAGGTGTGAAACAGGAAAAGGTAGAAGGTAGGGTAACAATGTTGGTAAGAATATTTCATTAAAAATACAGGATTTCCCACATTCCAGGAACAAGATGTGACCAATCCTTTTCTAGACAGAGGGTTGACCTTAGGGGCTTTAACCTTGAAATTGTGCATTAATTTCCTGTAAAATTATTGCTACTCGTAGGTGAATCAGTGGGGGGATCAATGCATTGAGATAATATAATACATACATCATTCTGGTACGCTATGGCTTGTCTATTTCGACATGCTTGATAGGCAGATTTCTGTTAAATCACTGTGATGTTGTCTATCAGGGAAGGTGATAGTGAGGGAGAAAACAGCCAGGAAATGAAAATAGCAGAGCTTTCTGGGCTCAGGGAACCAGGAAGAAAGCAAGCTGGGGAGAAAGGGCCTGTCCTAGTGGGGGGGGGGGGGGGCACTGGAATGGCAGGAAGGACAGAATCTCTGGGGGGAAGATTATGGAAGCAGCTTCACTTTCTCAAGTCAATCCCCAGCCCAGTGCGCAATTATTCATGCTGGTGTGAGAGATTACTCACTCAGAGAGGGGGGGCAAAGGAGGGGAATGAGAGAGACACATGTAGCAGATTGGTTTGGACGTGTCTCTGAAATCGCTGATGGGGTGGGAGGGGGGGATTTCTTGCAGATGTCTCCGCGCCTGTGAGCCCTTCTGGGTCAGCTGAGGGGAGTCCTGGAGTTAGGGCTACTATTACAGATCAGCCCTGAATTGGCCCTCGGAAATAGACTGCTTTACTGGTTCTCTCATGCTGTTGGGGTTATTAAAAGGCCTTTCAGGACAGACCAATCTGTCTGTGCAGTTTCCAGCCTCCGACGCTGCAAAAATGTCTCCTTCGCATGCCACCAGCTGTGCAAGTGCTCATCAGAGCCCATTAAAACGGACCTCGATTACCGCGGTGCATGTCTGCTGTGCTCTGAACCGTCAGGGTAACAATCTTCACCCTCCCCCAGGGGCTCACAGGCTCCAGGACCACGTCTCGGTGTCTTAATCCAAAGTGTGTCTTGTGAAATAACAGTTGTCGGTACTGAGTTTGGTGCTAAGACACTGTATGCATCCTCGTTTCGGCTGCCCTGATCTGATGCCTGGAAAAGAATAAAGTCAGCCAGATGTCAGTGGTGCAGCCGAGAGGAGCTTTGAAGATCCACTCTGGGTTTGGACAAGAGGGGGATCCAAGGTAGATTAAAACGGTGCAGAAGACCAGGGTCCCCAACCCCCGCCAGCCGAAACTGGAATTTAAACATTTAAGTTTTACTCTCTTCCCTTCTTGTCACTGTTAATTCAGGCACTAAAACTTGCCCTTGCCATGTTACATAATCCTGCGCATAGAGAGTTTCTGACTCGGTCACTCGGTCAATTTTGACCAGGTTATTCCCTTTTGGAAGGATATTTGCAGAACATTTTATTTAAAGGATACAGTATCGCTGTGAGCACATGCATGAATGCCAAGACGACAGCATATTACTTCATTGTTTTGAAAGTAATCCTGCTGTAAATATTATCCAAATTCATGTCCAGTTCATAGTTCCTCTGCCTATATATACCATTATTAATCATGTTTGACATCTCTCATAAGGTTATTCTCCATAGTTCCTCGGCCTATACAGTATATACCATTATTAATCCTGTGTGACATCTCTCATAAGGTTATTCTCCATAGTTCCTCGGCCTATATATACCATTATTAATCCTGTGTGACATCTCTCATAAGGTTATTCTTCATACAGTAGTTCCTCTGCCTATATATACCATTATTAATCCTGTGTGACATCTCTCATAAGATTATTCTTCATAGTTCCTCTGCCTATATATACCATTATTAATCCTGTGTGACATCTCTCATAAGGTTATTCTCCATAGTTCCTCTGCCTATATATACCATTATTAATCCTGTGTGACATCTCTCATAAGGTTATTCTCCATTTTAGACAGGACTGACCTTACTTAATAATCAATTTATCAAACTATAAATTTGAAACTTTACATAATTATGGACAACTAAGATAATGAATAAAATGTGAATTTTCCTCTGAATTAAACATCCACACTTAAATACGCATTTCCCGTGATTCTCACTTTACAGAGCGCATTCCTCCAAGGCCCGGCTTGGACAGCAGGCAGGCGGGTGGCCCAGGACCCTGGGGCATATTGTATTATTCTGAATACATGTTCCTCATAAATTTTGACTGCTTGATTTATTCAGATCGTGCAGGCTGAAGAAGACGCTTCAGGCAACGGCTGACTGGAGACCGGGAATTAACCTGCGATTTGTGACAAGACCCTCGGTCAGTCTGACCCCGTTCATTTTGCAGGTGCCGCCCTGATGTATTTTAAGGTGAACGTCACGGTTTGCTTTCACCGCGCTGAAAACAGGTGTATGGTTGTATTTTCCTTATTTCCTCATTTATTTTTAAAATCTACAGAAACATGTCGTTTTAAGTTAGTTTTATTAGTCTGAAGTAATATATATATATATATATATATATATATATATATATATATGTCACGCCCGGCTCCGTACGATCCTCGTGTGTGCCACGCCCCCTCATTATCCACGTGCGCTTCCCCGATTGTGCCCAGCTGTTCCCTGTTATTTCGGCTTGTTTCGTGTATATCAGTCCGCGTCTTCCCCTGTTTACCAGATCCGTCATTGTATTATCGCGTTGTGCTATGTGCTCTGTCCTGTCAGTCCCAATTAAAACCCCGTTTGCCTGCACTCCTGGCTGGACTCGCCTGCTTCCTTGCTCGCTCACCCGCTAGTCGTGACTATATATATATATATATATATATATATATATTAAAATGCAGGAAGGATCATTAATGTCTGTTATTTAGGCATCGTCCTCTCTTAGTATTGTTTGGAAAGCTAAGCTATCATAGGAATTCAGACTTCACCCATAGATAAATTAATTTTTGGATAACATAGGAAATAGCAATAGTAAAGTGAACAATATCAGTGAATAGATAAGGAATGACAGCAAGTCCTGTACGGTGTTTCCAGAGAATGAATGTTCAACCGCTGATCTGACTGCAGACCAGTAGCCGCGGCAGAATCCCCGTTTCTGCTGTGAACTGGAGCAGCGGCGCCGCCAGTCCATGCGTGCTTCCGTCTCCCGTCCTCCTGCGGTTACGCTTGGATTTGCTTAATTATTACGGCGATTTGTGGCGCTTTTCATTTGAAGCAAGTATTTAAATTGTTTGGAATGCGCGAACAAGGATATGTAATTAAATAATATAGACATAAATTACACATAGAAATGTTGTGAATGATTAAATAGATTAAACACACGCACATATACATATAATGCTCTTTGACAGGGTAAATGACTGCATAACCTGCGAGGTTTAGCAGGCGTATCTCTGACCTCTGCCTGGAAGCCTTCCGAAGATCTGCGCGCCCCATCGACTCCATTCGTTTACGGCACACGAGCGCCACCTACGGGACGTTTTTGAGATATCTGACGAAAGCCAAATGCGGTGCACTACAATGATTCCGGTTACATTACAAAATTAAGATTTCAGACCATACTCCGCTGAAGTAGAATATGGCAAGAACAAGAGACACAATCCGTGCAAATTTTTATTACACGGGATAATTCACAATTCAATTCTAGCAAAGATGTTTTCCAGGAGGTGCGCAATAATTCAAAAGAAATTCTCTCTTGAAAACAATTACCAGTCTCCTCTGTAGTTTGCATTTATTTAGTATTCTGGGACATGCGTTACGTAAGTCAAATAATCGACTCCCTTGGCGACGAATGATGCGAGGAGCATGACGTTCACAAAGAATATTTATAGTGCGCCCCCTGCTGGTTCAACTCACCAAGGGTTCAAATTGATTGGCACTTAATTCCCCTGATTTTGTCATTCTTCGTTGAAACGCGCATCCCATTTCAATTAAGTTATTCACTCTGTATGAATCAAACATTTGTGGAGCGCATGGAAAGCGCTCATGTTTAGAAATTCAGCTTCATCATCCAGCCAACTTAGACACGCTCGTACAATCCATTTACAGCCACTTCAGTTCAAATCCTTATCGCACAAACACTAAGGCTGAACCTAACTACATACATTATGCAATGTAAATGGAGTGTGAAATATTTGCTAATTGTAATGTGATTTCAAATTGTGGAGGAGGAGTTTTCTCCAACCCTAACATAGTGCATGTAATTACCTTCTCAGCTAGTAGAAGGAGGTGAAGCAAATCACATAATGTGTTCTTTATTTTACCGTAAAATGTGTAGATGTAATTTTACAGCACTTGGATAGGGACAATTAAAGTGCTGTTTTCTTTCCTTTGAAATAAAAGGCAGAGTTTGGCAATGCGAGTAATAATGGCCATTCAGAGGGTGCTGTGATTCATACTGTGTGCACTTTGGTTGCTTTCATAACTCAGCCACACACTCAAAATTTTAAACAGGAAATCCTCCCCCGTTAAGCAAGCTTATGGTTACAGTAACATGTTGTTTTGTTTTGGGTGGTCTTCAACAACGTAGGAGTTACTTTGGGGTTAATAGGGAGTTTATATGCACTCCTGCATTGACCTACAAACCCACAGACAGACTCAAGCTTGCGATTATAGGCCGAAGTGCATCAGTCAGCACTGCGCCCAGGTTTGGTACAGTGCTCTGTTTCTGTCACATTTTAGCTGGGGAACAAAGCAAGACCGTGGCATTTAGCTGGTGTGGGGTCAGCAGATGTTTCCGATTCTTAAACTCACAGGGGTTTGTGATCGTTATAAACGGAGGAATTATTGTTGTTCAAACAGAAATGCTAAAACATGCCTGGCCAGGCTGCAGTGCTATGGAACGTGTACATTTCGTGATACTGGCAAAGTTAAGGGAAAAACTAACAATGTGTTTGTTGACTCTGCAGTCTCAGCAGCCCCGGTCGACTTTGGCTGAACCCCGTGCTCGTTGCGTTCAGTCATTGCAAGCCCCGTTTTGAACTAAACCATCCCGAGGAGCACTTGTCTTGGGTGGCTTTTGATCATTTCTGGGTGGATAGTGGTGCGAGACTAAAACAACATCTCTTGCCGAGCTAAGGAGCTGCTACAGTTCAGCTCTGAGTGGTCAAATGCAGTGTAATAGAAAAATAATTTTACGGTTCAAGCACGCTGTGAAATAATACGAGCGATGCTGCTTTAGCTGTATGCACAAATACTTAGAATGCATGCGGACAGTGATTGAAAAAGGTCAGTTGATGCTCATTCTCTAGACTGTGCCATTTGCTGTCACTTTTAATAAACAGAAATGCCCCTAATGTCAAATAATTCATACAGTTTCTGATGATGAATGAATTATAAAGTCCTGCAGTTGCGGTTAGTGGATAACCCGCCATAACCACACACTTCTCCAGAAGTTAGCCGATTGATGACAGGGACTTGACTGGACACAAGAGGACACCAGAGTCAAACGCCATGCCTGCAGTATATTAACCTCTTCACTAAAACACCAGCTGGAAACAGAAATGGCACTTTAGCTGAAGCATGTCAGCAAATTTTCGAAAACATTTTTAAATAGCCGTGCCTGTTTTTCAGGCTTGCTGAAATGCTTGAGGTAATCAAATTCCACTGGATAATCTCTCAGAGATTAGGGAGCTAAACGCCTCAGCGAGCCGCTAATGTGTTAAAGAGCGCCCAGTTGTGACAAAGTTTAATTAATTTCTCATGGAAACTCCTGGAATGGAAATTAGAACCCAGAAGGTGAAGTGTGATCTCAAAGAAAATCATTTTGCGTTCCTTCATTTCCAAATCCTTAATACCTTCCTTACCTCAGCTCATTTTAAAGGGAATTAACACTCTTAGCCCCACTGTTAGCATAAGTGCACTATATTTCCTTGTTTCATCACATTAATGGCACAATTCATGTTCCATCATATTAATTAAGTAAAAAAAAAGAGAGATTGCAAAGTTGTGCCTTAATATGTTTACAGCATTTGCCAAATGTTGGATAAAACATACTGTGACGCCGGGGAGCTTAATCACTCGCAGACCAGCATGCATTGCACTAAACTCCACATAATGTAAATACTTACGTAAATAATGTTTGTGAAATGAAGTTCTGTCAGTGAATGTAGGTGTGTCGCATTCTTCTGAAGTACTGAGTATCGTGTTTCCCTATTGTGGCATGTTAGTGATGCCCCCCCCCGATGATGTTCATTGTGTGTACTGATGACCCCCCCCCCCCACCCATTGTAATGTTGATGTCAGAAGTGAGACACAAGGTCAGGATTTGCACCTTACACGCGAAACTTCCCTGATGATAGCAGAGAGGGACAACAGCTAATGAGAGGGAAATCCCAGGAACGCAGCATCTTTTTGGGCCAACTTGATGGGTCTAGTGCTCCTCATCCAGCACACTACCCAGAAGATTAAGTCGCAGCTCTGCAGCAGCGCACGCCAGTGACAGAGAGGGGCTGTGCGAAAACCACTCTGAAGCTCTTGTGTTACACCGGGAAAGAGCCCCTGGAGGCTGCCATCCCCTGGTGCTGGAGTAGGAGGTGAAGGCGCTCCAAGCCCTCCTCAGTCTGACCTCTGCTGGGCGGTGGAACTACACCGCCCTAGTCGTGGTGCAAGAGCAGTGCTTCAGTCGGTGGCCTTCAGAAGATGAGGAGGGAGCTGGCGAGTCAGCAGAGGTGGGGCAGTGAAACCTTGGGGGTGATTGTGGTAGACCTCCGCATTTGCACACGGAAGGGCAATCCTCATTTCCCCAGTACATTGCAGGAGAAGCTGGCTCTCCATGTCAAGGCACTGGTATGTAGAGCTGTGGGCACCAGCTACACTCGCTGAAGCCTTGGCAGAGCTGGAGACACCGGAGGAGAACCCGTTCCCACCGGCTGCATCACCCCGGCTGCCAGCTATGACCTGTCGAAGTTGCAACTGTGAGGCTGGGGCCTCCAACGGTGATATGAGCCAATGGGCAAGAGCCGCTCGCACTGAACCACGACGGAGGTGTCACCCATTATCCAACACCCCCTCCTACCACTGTGGAGAGGTCGGCCACTTTGCCCGTGATTGCCCTGCCCTAGGATCCCGACGCAACCCTGCACAGCTGCCGGAAAACTCCAGCCAGACGGCACCGTGAGGGAGCTGTCGCCTGCACCACCCACCAATGAACTCACCCCTCATTATCATGTTAGCTGGCTTGGTTGCAGCCGTGGACTGTATGTAGATTCCAC
This sequence comes from Gnathonemus echidnorhynchus, assembly GCA_026776725.1. NCBI lineage: Eukaryota > Metazoa > Chordata > Actinopteri > Osteoglossiformes > Mormyridae > Gnathonemus > Gnathonemus echidnorhynchus. The sequence continues at coordinate 5,436,902 of JAODJU010000002.1, read as the reverse complement.
TGTGGAGGACACCCACTATCAAGCCCTAGTGGATACGGGGTCCACCATCACCTCATCCGCCCTGATGTCCTCCCAGGCATGAACCAGCCAGCCCACCAGGTGGGAGGTGGTGGGAGTACAGGCATGTGCATCCCAATAAAAGGGAGACGGTGATTCCAGATCATGCTGGTGGGGTGAACCGTGGAGCAGGAGGTATGGCTGGTTGACATCCAGGATGCCTACACTATTGGGCTGGACTTGTTATACCGCCTGGATGCAAACAACAACGTGCCTGCTGCACGATTCCCCTCCAGCAGGAGGTCGGCCAGCAGCGATGTCGGCGAGCCCGGGATCACGAGTGCCAACCCACCTCGCTCGTCCAGCACCACATCAATACAAGAGATGTCCAGCCCATTTAGCTGTATCCTTGCAAAGTGTCAAGCGGCAGAGCAAAAGATTCAGGAGATGGCAGCAACAGGTATCATTGAACAGACAGTCCATGGGCTGCACCGGCAGTGTGGTCCAGAAGAAGGATGAGTCATGGCGCTTTTATGGGGAATTCCGGTACCTAAACACTGTGACCCAGAAAAACTTATACCCACTGCCCTGGATCAATGACGCACTGGATTACATTGCTGGCTCGACATGGTTTAGCTCCTTAGTCCTTTGAAGTGGCTTCTGGCAGGTCAAACTGACCCCAGATAACCAACCTAAGACCGTGTTCACTATTAGTACTACCCCATTGGACTTGGTGTTTGGGCTGCCCCCAGAGCTGGAGGTGTTCTTGGTGCCTCTGAGAGTGTCTCAGGGGTGTACACAAGCTGGCCTGACCTCACCAAAATGCTGCAACTGCCCAGCAGAAGAAGAGGAGACCCATGTGGTTTGCCGCCTGCGGCTGCCCAAGCAATGCAAGGCTATTGTCCTGCACAGGAATCGCCTGACACCATACTGCCCCCTGGCTAGAGCTGACCCCTCTGCAGCGATTAAGGACGAGGACACAGCAAAGGGTGGAGGTACGGCAGGGACTCTGCGGAATGTGGCACACCAGCTGCGGGTGCAGTGCCAGCCATCGCAGTGCCTCCGGGAGTTGAATGTAGGTGTGTCACGTTCTTGTGACATAATGAGTATCATGTTTCCCTGTTGTGGTGTGTTTGTAATCCCCCCCTCCCCCCCCAGATAGTGTGCGATGTTTGTACTGTTGACTTCCCCTGTCCCTGGGGTGTTTACTGTCGTTTTTGCGCCTCTGCGTATTTATTAACTAAGCATGTTTCACGGTCCTCACATTGTCACAATATTTTTATCTGCCCCTTACAGAGCAGACGTTTTACAGAAATTTTCTTAATCACCCATAACTTTCACAACATACTCATTTTCTTCAAATCTATATTTAGGAAAAGATTAAACGTGATCCTTCCAGCTGTTTGGAGCCATCCATGTGTTCTACGCAAACTCCCAGGGGAGATGCACCACATCCTGTTTACTCAGCAGCTGAGAAGTTCCCATGGGTGTACAGGAGAGCGGCATACCCTCGCCCTGCTTCGCCTTGCCCTGCCTCATCCTACCTCGCCTCGTCCTGCCTCGCCACTCCTCGCCCTGCCTCGCCTTACCCTGCCTCATCCTACCTCGCCTCGTCCTGCCTCGCCTCGCCACTCCTCGCCCTGCCTCGCCTTGCCCTGCCTCATCCTACCTCGCCTCGCCCTGCCTCACTTCGCCACTCCTCGCCCTGCTTCGCCACGCTGACACGTCACCCTGCACTCCTTATTAATGTTCCATTAACAGTAACAGCGCTAAGTGTTGCCTGGCGTGCGAAATTGTGGGGAATTAAGGAGCGTGCTGATCAGTATCTCCCTGCTTGAACACGGAGCGGGTCCACGGAAATCAGCCTAAAACTCTCTCAACTAACAAGATTTTCTTTCTTGTTCCCTGCAAATGTCTGATGAGATGGTAACAAAATAAAACCATGTCTGATTCTGCTTCGAGGTCCGGTGTGTATCTGCTTGGTAGTATTCCAGTCAGCCAGGGTGATTATAATCATTATAAGGAATGGGGGGGGGGGGTGGTTTACAGCCTCAACTACAGCTGGAAGGGCCCCACAGACACCTTCAGTACCCAGGCCAGTGTTTCACTGGCAGCTGACAGCACTGTGTGGACAGTGGGGATCCCCTGACTGACATCCTCCACGGGACAGGGGAGATTGCACCCCCTGTTGCCATAGTGACAGGCTCCCAGGAAGATGTGCACCTCTCTCTGTTGGCTGAGTGCCCAATAGGAGGGCACTAATTAGTCTGCAGGATTCCCGCGGGCCGGGCAGGACGCGCAGCTGCCACTGGGTGCAGAAGAGGAGCCTGCGAAGAGACAGCGGCTCTCCGACATTTCCTGAGGAAGCGGGAAAGGCGTCGCAGGAGTTGGCCGTCCGGTGGTGGGATGTGAGGATGCGGCACGAAGCTCACAGGCGCCCAGGGGGGGCTCTGGGCTGCCGCTTCCAGTCCTTAGCTGGGACACTTCGTCATTCTGAGTTTACAGGGACAGACACAATCTGGCCATGATGCTCCTTGTGTTCCTGTGCAGACGCAGGCAACCGTGACACTCCACGTGTCCCTGTGCAGACACTCCGCTCCGTGCGTCCCTGTGCAGACACAGGCGACTGTGATGCTCCGTGTGTCCTTGTGCAGACGCAGGCGACTATGACGCTCCATGTGTCCCTGTGCAGACGCACGCGGCCATGACGCACCGTATGTCCCTATGCAGATGCACGCAGCCATGACACTCTGTGTGTCCCTGTGCAGACTCAGGCAGCTGTGAGGCACGCTGGCATTCACACAGGAATAAATGCAGCGGCGGGGTGTGGAGCCTGGAGGATGCCCTGGATTTATTCTCTGTGGGATCCTTTGAAAACCGGGTTTGTGGAGATTTATCTTGGAATTTTGTGCCAGTATGAATCCCAGTTCATTTACATTTTTTGACTTTTTGATATTGCTTAGAAATTACACCCACTTGGTTTTTTTTATCTAACAGTTGAAAAATCATGTTACTTGTAACAAACACTAAGTCTGTTCTGTTTTTTCCTGTTTGTATGTGTACTTTTATCAGACTTTGTCAACCTTTTTAAATTACTCATTAATTTAGTTACACCCATGTGTCAAATGGTCCTCAAACTACAGCATCACATGCGCTTATTGGTAATTATTCTCCTTAATCAGTAATTAGTATTTATAGCTTGCCAGTTTGCCTGACACTGTGTGGCATAGGAGGAGTACACCGTTACAAGAGAGTACGGCTCTGCGAAAAATGTTCACTTGTCTACCACCAGGGGGCTTGTGGTCACAATTTGCAACTGAAAACAGCTCGTATCTAAACCCAGATTTGGACCTCAAAGCTGAGCCTTTTCCCAGGGATAATTCTTTTCCATTACTGAGTCACACATGGGAGAGTTTCAGGAAACATATGAATTAAAGATGAATGTAATGCCATGTACTGTATTTAGTTGTTGAGTGGGAGTTTGGTGAGATGTTTTGATTCGATTTGCGGCCCATTAATCCAAAGTACTGTGTTTGTTGTTTTGTCCTGCAGTCTACTCCATGGCTGCTTTGTCATTTGCCTCTTGTGACCAAATGCCCCCAGCCTGATAAAAAAGGGGGCGGGGCTTTGGTTGCAGTGTCAGGAGTCGGTCAGATATCAGCGAGAAACTGGTCACCAGCGGTGAGGTCACACCATTGGTCCAATTGGGGATGAGCTCGGCCTCCCCCATGGTGCCAGCTGACTGACAGAACCCGACCTGGAGGGCGGCTCACTGGCTGCCCTCGGCTTCCCACCAGACGAGGAATGTGACGAGCAGCCAAGGCCAGCCATTGGAAACAGCTGAAAGTGTGAGAACGCGGGCTTTCTGTGGATGGGCTAGAGGCTGTAAGTGTGAGGGCCCTTGGCATGTTACCGTAAATACCAGGGCTATTGGGACTTTACCGTAAATATAAGAGCTGGCTGGCACTGGACATTTTGCCTATTTACTGTGTTGCCATTTCATGCACAAAGCAGATCATACACTCTATAGGGCTCAGGTCCCATTTCAGCAGTTTGGATTGTTTAGTGACAGCGTATCATAAAAGGGAAATAAGACAGACCCCCCCCCCACTTTGACACGGAGCTCCGCAGGTCTGCGGGAGCCTTGCCTTTTGGTTGAATCTGTGGTTTATTTTTGACGTCTGTCTTCTCCAGCTCAAAGACTATATTTGATGGGCTTATTTTGTGGTGCCAGGCGGCTGCTCGCTTCAGCTCTTCCCTGTGTGGGAATCCCGTGATGATGTATTCAGCCACAGGCCCTGCCGGCCAGGCTGCCCTCCCTCTCTCGCTTGGCTGCACAGAACCTGGTTACAGACTCAGAAAATCGGCAGGCATCACGCCGGATTAATTACGTTCATTTCTGCAATGGGCTGGCTTCAGTTCTGAAGCTATGGAATGACTGATCAGTCATTATTCCTTACTGATTATTAAATCTGAGCAGGTTAGTTCACCCTGAGACACTTAGCTTCTCATCAACATTCACAGTGTCCCTTTCATACTTTATATTTTACTGAAAAAAATACTGCAGCCCCCCCCCCCATCCCAGCTGAAAAACCAAAAATATAGGCGCAAGTCCTGGCCATTGTGCTAAAATACTCATTTATTCCAACAACCACCAACAAAAGCAAAGCAATGGAGGCAAAATGGTGCCCAAAGAGATTAGAATATGAGAAACTCTTCAATTTCCTTCTATCCAGCTGAGAGTATCAGTGGCTAAATATATTGCTGCATGAATGTTGTATCTAAAGCCTCAGTTCTCCACTAACTGTAATCATGACTATGGTCCCAGTGTAGCAGCGTTGTACCAATCAATTTAGATAGGCACGTTCCTACCCAATATTTTGTAAATATGTAATATTTAAATTAATTATTCAGTCAACCAATAACATGCCTACATTGATTGTGAATAATACATCATGAAACTTGCAGTAAACTTGCAGTCAGAGTAATCTGGCCAATGAGTGAGCTTTCTCCGTCAGATCGCGTCTCTTAATCCCCTCCCCCAACCCGTGTCATCCCCGTTTTCCGCCGATAACTGTAACACACTCAAACACATCATCCAATGAGTTGTCTCATGGTGACATTCATGCCTCACATCTCAGCGGTCGTGAACAAGGTTAGCTGGACATGTTAGAATGTTGTGATAGTTACATAAAGTTTGAAGAACATTAATATCTTTGTATTTTTTATGTGTTTTGTGTGGTTTTCAAATGATGCCCACCCACAAATGTGGTTTGCACAGCGCCGGTCACCACAGAACTGTGTTTGCCATATTCTATTTTGAAAATCTAACTGACCGAAGCCATCTCGTTTCACAGAAGGACCCTGACTTTTTTTTTACCAGCGATTTGTAGTTACTCTGTTTTTGGCATAATTAAGGACATGAACCCTCAGAGCATTTTTGTTTTGCATGTTGTGAAGTATGATTCAGTTTAACCTTCACGTCCTGTAAAGTCCAAGGCTGCTAACAGACACTCTTTGCCCTTCCGGAGTGGTCATCTTCATCCGGGGATCCAGGCCTGCATCGGCACTGACCTCCAGGAGGCCCAGGGAACACCAAGCGGTGGTCACTGCCCACCCACTTATCGCATTTCAGTCCAGCAGATTATCTGTGGGACTGTGTAGTTTGGCTATTGACACTATATTTTTTTACCACCCTCAAGCTGAAATACACAGTTTTCTAATGAGGGAATAACCCATGAATCGCAAGAGGCAGGTCAACCCCATGGCCTGATGAAGCAAAACAGCCCCTTTTATTGGACTATCAGCCATCAAAGCAGAGCGTTGGTGTCTTACAGCAACCGAAGCCTGACCGAGATGTTGTCTCCTTCAAAAGACACTCTCTAGTTCCTGCTCTGTTTCCCGTACAACGGTGTGGATTCTCAGAAGATCCCCACGTGGGCTGAGAAACATTTGACGTTTTTTCTAGTAGCCTATAAAATACGCTTACACCCTGACTGAGGCATTTCATCTGAAGTAGTTCTTGGTTGTTCTTGGCAAGTTTGCACTTCAGAGAGGTTGCTTGTTCATGTCCTGCAGTTTGGTCCTGTATATCTGGGGGGCCAGTTTAGAATGCCAAGCCATGCATAAAATTTCAGTGGGGAGTGTGTGTGTGTGTGTTG
>JAODJU010000002.1:5413625-5430644 GCA_026776725.1 Gnathonemus echidnorhynchus | reverse complement strand
GGTGGGGGGGGGGGGGGGGGGTCTGTGTGTATGTGGCATTCTCCCCTCCCTTAAGCATCGATTGTTTTTTGACCCTGGAAACGCCATCGTGGCCAGGCGATATTCGCTCCAGCGCCAAAGGAGCCGACTGCGTGTTCTGCGAGAATTTCAGCTGACCCTCTTATCTGTTTGGACAACTCAGAGCCTGGAAGCCAAAGCTGTTGTTTCTGGATCATTAGCCTATCATGAGACATCTTAGAGACTGAACTTTGCAAACCATGCTATAAAAGATTAACAGTGGGAAGTCAAATGAAATGGCAGCGATTTTTTTTCCCTTTGGTGAACAGATGAGATTTGGGTGAGACTTGAGCAAAACTGATGTGATTTTCTTTCAATAAAGCTGAACAGTTAGATTGTGATGCCTCATTTATTCGTATATCTGCGACTGAGACCGCCTCTGATTAACGTGTGACATTCTGTCAGCTGACTTTAACAGGCTGGGTGAGTACTTGAGTTAGATGGTTTCGGCGTTTCATAGACCCTGTGTGCTATTTATGGATATTTTGTACAAATTATTACAAATTACAAGTGCTTCTCATTAATTTGTGTTTTGTTATTTTATATTTGTGCAGATTTTGTTATTATAGTCAAATTGTGTGAGGAAAGAATAACTCTTGGCAAACCGCCTTTAACCGTTTAACGCTTTAAACTCCCGGGTGAGCTATGAATCATTAATTACTTTGCCAAGACAAGTCCGGAATCATGTGTTAATAAGGGAAAACGAAGAAAATGGCCCGGTTCTATTACAGCTAGATTAACGCGCCCCGATATACGGTCACAGCTGTAATGCCCGCGTATTGCCAGCAGAGGGAGGCTCAGATGTATCTAAACCGTAGATAAACACGCGGTTAATATTAGTCAGGTTGGAAATAATAAAATGACATCAGCTACTCTTTGGGTTCGGTGCATGTCACAGCATATCTTTCGGAGAAAAGTACAACCTCCGACGAAACGCTGATTCATAACGAAAATTAGAAAACGTGATTACAAAAACATACACACACATACACACACACACCAGCAAGCCCAAACTTGGTCACGACTTTTTTGAGGAACCAGTTAGATGCACATGCAATTATATATGAGTGCGCAGTAGCCTCATCACTTCAGATCATTTATGACTTATTGTGCTGGATGTGGCTTCCCTGTGAACTCATCCGCCTGAGGCAGCTGCCCGCGCTTTTAAAAATGTGTATATTTTAATTTGCCCTCTAGTCGTCGGTTCATGCAATTTGTTTCGCTTTTTCCGGTAATGTATTGTGCCTTCATGGGCTGAGATCTCTTAAAAGCTAACCGTCCGTCGGCTGGACCCTACTGTCCTCCCAGTAGGCTCCCTCTGTATTACAAAGGAGCAGGGTTGCGGGAGGCTCCGTGATCATTAGCGCACCCACCCATGAAAACTTGAGTCTGGTCAGGGGCGCCTTGCCCATGCACTGTACACAGAAAACACCCCGCAGCGACCCGGTGTCGTGCCCCACTTGTAATAAACCGGCGATCAGGAACAAATGGACCGATTTTAATTAAAAGACAAAAAAGACGTTAGTTAAAGCTGGCACCTATGCGTGACACACGAGTGGAGGAGCGCCGAGCCTGTGCGAAAGCGACCCAATAAAGGGTGTCTGTTCTGGCAGCCCTGTGCCCTGCAGCATCAGCCTCTCTGGAGCCGCTGCAATTGGTTTCTCAATAAGATAATGATATTCCTTTGGGGGGCTACTCAAGAGCTCTCGATACAAAGCCACAATGATTAAAAATGATTTATTTCATCTTGGGGGAATATGAGGTGACTCATCAAAACGGCCGAACCATTATAATAGAAAACAGCAAGCAATTTGGGAACATTAATGGGAAATGGGTAAATAAAAATAAATGATCTGGCGAAAGGTGGGGGTGGCACCCAGCCAGATGTTCCTACTATCAGTCTCCTCGTGTAGATTATGGTTACTGCAGTGGGGCCCTTTCCAGCTAAATTGGAGATACTGGCCGAAGACAAGCTCTAGGTGGTTTCCAGAAAAGCCCGAGTGAGATCTGGAAGGTTTAAGTAGGTGTCAACAACATAATGTTCATTTGTGGCGCGATGAATGTATTCACTTCTAAATGGAGACTACTTAACGAATGTCAGGATTATATACACAGACACTCACGCACATATGTGTGTGTGTGTGTGTGTGTGTGTGTGTGTGTGTGTGTATATATATATATATATAGTAAGTGGTGGTGTCACGTCTTCAACTTTCAAACCAAAATATTATCTATGTCGCTATATATATATATATATATATACTGGTTTGAAAGTTGAAGACGTGACACTCGTCGGATTGGCCAGTAAATTTTAAGCCTACATCATTATTTTATAGACCGATTAGCCACATTTCAGTTGCCAGCCAGCATTTCTTAAGTGTTGTATGAATTATTGTAATGCACTTACAATTCCATTACAGCTCTCTATTGAGAAGCCTGCCTTATGTTACCCATTGCCGAGGTCACACACAATAATGTTGCAAGATTCAGAAGCCACAATATGATTCCTAATCTTGCAGAATTTTCTCATTAATTTCAGCACCAAGCAGCAAAACACCTGAGAATCTGTGTTTAATTAAGCTGATTGTTTGAAGTCTTCTGAAAACTTGTCAGGCCAACTTAATTAAGTGATGGAAAAAGCGCTCATAAAAGAGGTGCTTATTAATGATTTCCTTTTCACATCAAAGGCACGTGGAAGTTCCGAGTGGGCCTCATAATCGCCACATCCTCCATTATTGTGTTAGTGCACGACACAGGTTTCAGCTCTGGAGAAGAACGAGGTAATGACAGTGTGTCTTCACATGTAACTTACTGAGACTTAATGCTTAAGTATCATATGCATTTTTTTTGATAATTTCTCTTTGTCTTCGTTCCCCTTATTCTAAAAAGCCCAGTTGTTATTAGATGTTTATTCCCGAGACGAGGTGCTGGCACGTTGGAATTCGTTCTCTGGCTATTCGTCGTTTAAATGACTGAAACGGCCATTTTCCGCTGGCAAATCGGCGCGCTCTGCTTCTACTCCGCGCTTTGCTAATTTCTTCCATATTTGCGGAGGCCTGGCAGACTGGTAGACGGGGCGCTGCCGCGTGCGGACGGGGCGCAGCCGCGTGAGCTGTTCTATGCCCGAGCGAAGATTATAGAAAACAACACAGGAATGCAGTTACCGTGATTTAAAGCAGCGTCCGTGCCCCTGAACGCGGTAAATCTGTATGAGGCAGACGTCGGCTGTCAGCGATGTCATTTCTTTTCCCGAATATGAAAGCCTGCCTGATCGTATCACTCAGTCTTAGCTGTCATTGGGATATACAGGCTGTCTCTCGAACGAAGGAGCCGCAGAGCACGAGCACAAGGTTAAAAAACATTTTAATTTAATATCAAACAAGAAATAGATGATTCTTTAATATTATCTATAAAACTGTACAACATTGTTCCTTTCAAAGGATTTCAAGACTACATATGATCTGATAACTCGTGATTCTATTTATGTTCATGTTTAAGCTGCATTTCCATAAATACAAACATGTACTCCATTGACATTTTTATCAGTATGACTGGATGAGTATGAAAAATATCAAGCGCTGACAATGGATCAGTGGCTGCCTCATGCTGGTGTACAAGACTAAGCCGAATTTATCTCTATCTGTGTCATATGTGTGACTGGAAATAAGCAGGAAACCAAAGTCAGTGTCCTGTAAATACTATCAGTATCATCCCTGTCGGCTAGGCTGTCTGTCGCAGAAACAGGATATACTTTGCCAGATGCTTCAAATTAATCAATTACATGGTGCCATTGAGATCTACCGATTTTTGTGACGTGTGTAGAGCAGAGATGCCCAACCATGGGTCACAAGGCTTAACTCCATTACTTTACAACTACAAACCCATGTAAAAGTGCAAATAATAGAATCGTAGTATACAAAACTTGACAGGCTTAAACAAAAAGTAGCTATATGAAGTAAAAATCAATACACTGGCCGCCACATAACCAAATGTCAGTCATTAATCCTCCAAGTCGCACAAAATCCATAAAGCCTAAATGTCTAGCTTTTGTGAGCAGACAGGTATCTGTAACATGAAGGCAGCTCCTGCAGCTCCCCTGCTGAGTGAGTAAAGGTACAGCCGTCAGCGGCAGACCTGTATTTCTTGACAAGTAGGTAACTGGTATATGACAAACAGCACAGATCAGAGCTCGTGGAACACCAGGTTGCTTTGGCTGTACCCATCTTCTACATTTTGTATTTATATCATGCACAAAAAAACATGAAGACCATCTTAAAGGGACGTCCCAGGGGGATGATGTCCCAGAGGGTTGATGTCCTAGAGGGACAACAGAGGCGCTCTAGAATCCAAACGTTCCGTGGCACCCCTCGGACGTGAGTCTGCTTCATGATAAGTGGTACATGCTGTAGCCGATGGGAGTGGTGTATAGTCCGACTGGCGAGACAGGCAGCATGGGCCGGTGGAAAGGGTATGACTGTCCGTAGAGGGTGGCGGCCGTCTGGAGCGGAGCGTTCAGGTGGAAGGGTAATGTGAAGCTGGGGTGCAGCACAGGTTTGGCTGCCATTTTCAGCTTCTCCAGCTCTGCCTCCTGCAATCTTTTGGCTTTTGCTCGCCGGTTCTGAAACCAGATCTTCACCTGGGTCTCGGTCAGGTTGAGGGAGCTGGAGAACTCAGCCCGCTCAGCGATGGAGAGGTACTGCTTCTGCCTGAACTTGCGTTCAAGGGCCAGCAGCTGTGAGGTAGTGAAGGGGGTCCGTGGCTTGCGGTTGGTCTTGTGCTTCCTCAGGGGACAGGTGCTGGGACTCAGCTGGCCTGCGAGTGGGCAGAGGAGAGGTAGGAGTCAGGGCCGGCTGGGTCGCCAAAGGAGGCTTCAGAACTAAAGTCTGCTTTGTTAAAGGCCCCTCAGAAGGGCGTCACATCATCAACAAAAATAAACAGAGCTATGATTGTTACCAAGTACGTTTACTGCTCCAAGCTGTTACATACAAATATTATCTCCGGAGAGACAGTTAATCTAGAACTGCCGTTTCAAACCACATCCTTCCAACTCCCAAGATCAAGTCAATTTGTCAAGATTAGCGCCCATTATGCTCATTACGTAGGTTCCAGAGTATTGTGTGTGTTTGCAACGTCTGCACACACATGCCACAAAAGAGTTCAATGTTTTAAATAGAATTTTTTAAAGACGCAAACTCCATGCTAGGTAACACTGATTTTTACAACCTCCGGAATATTTTTTATGCGTCCCGGTAGGATACTCAAACGTCAACAGCCTAAAGCGGTTAATAAACTAGTGCTGTAAAACTTTTTGAGTATATCGGAAAATGCTGCAAAGTATTATTTAATTCTATAAAAGTCAATTATAAAGTCGATTACTGAAAGTGGCGGCCTCCATCCATGACTGTGCTGAGGTCAAAGAGAATCGTGCAAAATGGAAAAGGCAAAAATGTTCACTGGATAGAAAAAAAACGATCTTCACGCTAAAAGATAATCCGACAAATGTGCGTGAATTAAAACACAATATATTGTCATTTAATCAATATATGAATAAACTATTGATAATGGTTCCTAGGTCTAAATAACAGTTTGAAAGTGTTATTGAATGAACGTCGCGATTGTAACCGCACAGAAATAAACGGAAATGTGCCACTAATGAGAGACATAATCACATTCAAATTTTGAGTGTCAAAGTTTAAACGAATTGTACTTAAACTCATGCAAACAAATTTTATGGAAACTGAACGAAAACTTCGGTTTCTAACAATTGTTACCTGAAAAGTAACAGAAAACAATGTTTCTATACTTCTCCAAACACAATAGTGCAATCTGAACTACACCCAACTTTGTATAGTCCTATATGTCTTTTCGTGGAATATAAATGAAATTAACTTAATTACAACTAAAGAAACATACCTACTTGGCAGCAAACTAAATAATGGAGTGTCAACGCATAACAGCGGCCCGGTGTCCGACAATGCGCGCGCACTTACGGGGTGGCGGAGAAAAGCCCGAGTTTGTCACCCAAGGTGCACAGTCTTCATGCTCTGATGCCTCCGATTTCACGGGTGACGTCGGGACAAAGTGCTTGGAAAATCCCTCCGGACTGTACGAATCTCTGGACGTCGGCAGCGAGCCCTGGCTTCTGGGGATGCCTAACAAAGTGCCGTCGCTTTTCTCCGCAAACTCACTCTGAGCCTTTCGGTCCGACATTAACGCCTCCACGCTGAATGGCAGACTTGACACTTGGACTTTTCTTTCCTTTGCAGTTGACTGTGTTCGAATATCCTCGTCAGATGAGGCACTGTCTTTGGATCCCAGTGGAGAAGACATGCTTGTAAAGTTCTTCCCAGTGCCTAAGTCTATTAGAAGAAATGTCCGCGCGTCCCTGCGAATAAGCAACGCGGCTCTTTCGGATGCAAAAACAGGGAGGTTTAAATTTGACAGTCAAGTAAGAAACCAGGAAAGAACTTTATGGAGGTAGTTAAACTTTCAGCCAATCAGAGCGCAGCCAGGACACATTCAGCGCTTTTGATTGGCCTTGAGTTTCAAGGATCACGAGAGGTTTTGAAAAATAAATTTAGAATTAATCGCATGGAGCCCTTACTGAGATGGGTTACCGATACCTCCAGGGCTGTAATCCCATGTAAACACAATGGTCCATTCGGATAATTTACAGGCAATTACGTGAAGAGGAAACTCAGATTGACTACTTTTGTTTCTGTTTGTTTGAAGCTTCACGTTTTAACTTATTAAGGGATTATGGAGCCTTGTTAAAATGCCACATTTTGTGATGTCCTGCGAAAATTAAACGTGGGAAAGCCTGGATAAATGTGTAGATATTTTTTTTCTAAATCTATATATAATGCATAAATCATATTTAAGACTATATACACAACAATGTTTATGACTACAGTATATCCCCGTCAAATTAACAATATACAGTTAAACCTATGTAGTAGAAATTAAGGCGAAATTTGTGTTTCTTCGTTAGTTTCCGTCATTATGACGGTCAGATTAATCATCTTGTCATTCTTCGTCGCCTCTAATAATTAAAACAAGTATAATACTCCTGATGAAGACCGACAAGTACGATATGCCATGCGAAATAAACTTACAAATAAATCTGGCTTAAAAAGCCTTCAGCGTTAAATGTAAAACATGTATTATAAGTATGAAAATAAATAATTTTAATGTTATAAAACAAAAACCTACCTACACATCTACAATGTGAATACACAATTCAACGATTTTCATTTTGCCTGCTTTATTATTATTATTATTATTATTATTATTATTATTGTTGTTGTTGTTGTGGTAATTTCTTGCGAGTAGTTTGCTGTGTAAGTCCTTATAGTGTCGTAGGCTTTTTGTCACGTTCATTGCTGATACATTATCTTCTGTCAAGGGTGAAATACAAAAAGTATGTTTAAACAGCACATTGTTCCTTGGGTTTTCATAAAGAACCATTACATGATTATTCGTTTATCACTTATTAGGTTTTTCAACTTTAACTTTTACTGACATCGAAGCATGTGTACGCATGTGTTTGTGACATCGACTGACAAACGAGAACATTCGCGCTTCTCTCCATCTTGCAACTGCTCGTGTTGGTCAGTTTCACGAGACAAACAATCTTTAATTTTATCGATATCCTGTAATCCATACTACACGAAAGTATTTTAAAAAAATATAAAATACTATCTCATTTTACAATAGTAACGGTTACCTAACTATGGCAGCTGGTCTTTTTATTATTAGCAATAGTATTTGTTATATTATTGAATAAAGTATTGAATTAATATAGCCTACCGTATGTGCTAGGCTATCCCGAAGAAATTGTCACGTAATTTATGTTGTTTTAATTTTTGCGTGAGGCCTATGCACACAGGAAAACGGAAAGGTCTGACATTAGATAATGATTTTAATCAGAAACACACACACACACACACACACACACATATATATATATATATATATATATATATATATTTAATAACGATTTGGTTGCTTCTGATAATATATGAACATGTACGTGCATATAAGGGTATTACTGTATTTATCTTCATACAGATACACACATGCACCCACCAGATCCTAAATGCTTCATTTGCGGCTTTGCGATGCATCTGCAACGCTGACGGACTCCACAATAACCCGACGTGCGGCTCCTCCGGCGACAGCCGCGCTTTCTGCGAGCCGCCTTCCCATGTGCCTCCGCGATCATTCAGCCGACTGATTTCTCAGACAATCTGGGGCTGTCTAAGGCGCCAGCAGCGGTGAGATGAAAGCGGCTCTCCTCGGGGAAGTAACTGCCTTAGCTTTGCGGCTCCGCTCATAAGGTCCCCGTCATAAGTCACGCCCAAGCCCGGGGGCACCGTGCCGGGCTCAGTCCGCACTCTCCGCAGACTGCCCGAGCTAGATGGAGAGATAAATGCGATTTATTATCGGAGACAGAGGGCTGCCCTCACTTTATGAGTGCTGCTACGATAAATACCAGGACTTGCCCCTGTTCTGTACAAGCTAACAAGCTCGATGTTGACTTGCTGTCCAGATCAGGGCCCCAGCTGGAAACTAAGAGGACCCAGTTTCTTACCTCCTGTTAATCGTGTTTTTTTTTCCTGGGCTTGTTCAGCTGAAGTTAGCAATTAGCAAATGATTGAACAAATCTAGCTAGACAGCTTTTGCGTTTGTTGGTGTGTTTGGACACACTTCAAGCATAATAATTATAATCTGTTCTTTGAAGTGGTGGAATGCCGATGGACCAACGCAACTGTTAGTTTCATCTCTAGAGTTCATGGTGCATTTACTGCTAATAGTCATAGAGGATGGACAGTGGGTACACAAGCCACTCAGCCTGCAGATCTCCATGAGAACAGAGATTAGCCAGTGACATGACTTATGTTTCATGTGGGTGTAAAACGTGACCAGAACTTGTTTAGTCAGTGGGCCTTTGGTGGATCTCGTACTGAATCTGGGATGCTTCACAGCAGACCTGAGCAGCCGTTTCTCAGTCTCCATGCCAGTTTAGTGCTTCAGTGCTTTTGTATTCCTGTTTTAATTATGGGTTAAATTAAGCGCAACGACTCTGTATAACTCAAGCTGAAGGAGCTACAATGTATCCTAATAAATGATAAAATCTCAAAGCACAATGGCTAAGGTGAGTAACTATGGTAACCCTATTGCACATGGATACGTATCAGGCACTGATTCGGCCCCATAAAGTCAGATTGTTGGATGGAACTTCAATAAGATTTTAGCTGGAGTCCCAGGGGGCTTTTCAAAGCGTTTGGCTCATGATCGTCCAAAAAAGTAGCTTGTTAGCTTTCTTGGCAGCAGCAAGTGCCTGCATATCCAAATCAATTAAGATTAATTTTAATCGAGTGTTTGGTATTTAAACATTCAGTTATGAGGTTGGCATAGAGGCACAATGAGAGAGCATGTGCTGCGCTCTGTGGCCAATCTGGGGGCTCGGTTTGAAATCAGACCAAGCAGCACGTCACCACAACGTATCACCGTGTACCATCATCGCTATGGAATCGGAACTGCTGGGCCCAAGCTTGTTTGTCATTACTTAAGCAAAAGCCAATGGTCAATGTGATGCACATGTTCAGTAAGTCAGTAAGCATTTCATATTATTTACATATAATATTAACATTGCTATCATCTTTGATGGACTGGCCAACCATTTCCAAAAACTGGAAATAAAATTTGTGAAAGCAGGATCACACTGACAGATGTAAAGTTTATTTTGATATGAGTCGCAGGCTGCCGGCGGCCCCCAGCAGCCTGGGATGGACTTCAGGCCTCCGCTGACGCTGGGATGGCTAAGCGGCTACGGAAGATGGATGGTTAGATAAAGCAATCTGCTCACATGTTCACTGCGGCTTTTATTTGACGCGTTTGGCTTCATCGGTTGTTCAGACTTGTCACCATTCGCTCCCGATATCTAACGTAGAAGATGACAGGTTCGTTCATGTCCACCACGACTCTGCTGGGAAACAATCAATATGGAGGATGAACTTGAGACATTCCGGCTAACAATAATAATAACAGTGATAGGAACAATAATAATCATCAGCACTGCCAAATTGTATTATTAAGGCTGCGTGCATACATAAACCTACAGCCACTCTGAGAGAGATTAAAGGTTTTAGGCAAGCTTGAAAATGGCAGTCATTATATCGTTATTATTAACACCTTGTAATTAGACCTCTGGAATCCTGCACTTTTAACTGAGATTTGGCTGTAATGAGGGAAAATTGCTACCTTCCTGAGGTGCATGGCGCCCACTCCGATTAGCTGTAAGCAGGAGTCTATTATTTCAAAGGCGAAGAGTCTCCTGTCATGTGAACTATTTAGGTTCAACACGGAGAACTGAATACCTGAGAAACTGTCACTCACGGGGTTTGAAACAAATTCATTTTTTTTTTGACAGTAGAGCAGTAATAGATAATGAGGCTTTAGAAGAAGTGACTGAATGACAAAAGGGGGACGAGCAAATTCTATCAGGAATGTGGTTTGAATTTTCTCTGACTTTTAGTAATTTAGAAGAAGACATTCGGGAGCCGGAGAAACCAGTCAGTCGCACGACGTTAGCGCTTGAATGGAAGCTGAGGCATGCCCGCTTTATTGGAGAGTCGCTCACTGGATACTCTACCAGCCATAAGTCAGAATCTTCGTTTTTTTCTCTCTTTTCAAGCCGTGCAGCGCCAGAGGACGGGAAACCCCCCCCTCCCCGCACGCCGCTCCCCCGCCGGCGCTGCGTCCTTGTCGTCATCGTGGGGGCCGTTGTCATCCACAGTCGCCCTGGCAGATGTGAGCCCAAAGGCGCTGGGTGCTCTTCCTTTCCTTTGACAAAAGCACCATTTAAGTGCCTCCGCGGAGTCTGAGCCCTGGCACTCTTATTACAGCCCAGCGGACGCCCGCTGCTCTGTAATCACGGCGGCATTGGAGCCACCGGCGGGGCCGCGGCCTGGGGACCCGTCAGGCCGCATGAATCACCATGTTCACCATTGGCGTTTGCGTGTAAATGCCTGCGAGTGAGCAAACAGCTTCTGCGCGCCTGCTTGCCTGTGACAGACGGAGCTGGGGTTCCTCTGCGTGCACAGTGGACATAAAATGTAAAAAATGAAGAGGAACTCGTCGATTTATGGGAAATTAATGCAATTTAATTACTCAACTCCAGGAAAGCAGCAGTTAAAATGCAATTAAGAGGACAAATCAAAATGAGCTGACTAACATGGAGTGTCTTTCTGCTCTCCGTCTAGTTAAGGGGAGAGACAGGAAACATGGCTGAAAACATCTTAGAAATTCCTTTACTGCAGTAGTCAAGACATAAAACACACGGCATTTTTATGGCATACTTCAGATGTTTGCTTCCCAGGTCAGAATCCCTGTGCAGAAGTCACACAAATTTAGCCTGCTTGACACATCGCCAAAGGTGTACTTTGAAAGCCATGGTCACTGGGGAACTTTCATTAAATTCAGCCAATAAGAAGGCTTACATGTTTAATGATATTTTCATCATTCGCACTGTGTGTGAAATTAGGAGTCCCCATTGGCCAGCTGTCTGCGTCCGTTTGTGAGTTAATGGTGGTGTTTAAACTGCATTCCGGATTAAAAAAACGACACTCATGGAGACTGAAGGAAAGTAAAGAGCAGAGCAGTGTCACCCGACACCCCGACATGGAGCAGCTCCTCATTAATGCGATCCTTCCTGGCCTTGGTCATCACAGACGTGTGTGCCTCTGACCTGCCACTGTTTAACGAGGGGGAGACGCCAGGCCTATGGGGCCCCCACCAGCTCAGAGACGCCCCTCCCACACAGACAGCCTCATGGAGAGACGAGTGCCTGGCTCGCCCCTGTCGGGTCCCGGGGGGGCACCTTTGAAACGGGACACTAGTGCTATGCAGCCAATTGATTATCTGCCTGGCAATTACCACCAGTCTGCTACTAGGGGGGAAATAAGGAAACGAGAGCAGAGATGGACCCCTGGACAGGATGATGGGGGTTTGGCTGGACCGTAGGGAGGAGCGGCAGGAAATTCTGAACATTGGGCTCGTGTAAATCAAAGCAAACGGGCCAGTCCGTGGCTTGGAAGTCGGGAGCCTGTGGGGACCAAGCTCACGTCTGGACCCTCCGCTGCTGTTGCAACACAGAGGGAAAAATATATATGAATATGCAGCCAGGAAGGTCTTTAAATATAACGGCTGACGGGCTGAGAGCTTGGCCGCGTGGATGGTACCTATTGGATTTGGCTTGTTTGCTTGTTTTTGAATGAGCTTTACTGCCCCCTGTGTGTAAGGCAGGGGATGACGGCTCGTCATATTAACTCAGGGAGCCCCCCGGCAGCACAGCACCCTGATTGTCAGGCTGATTTCATTAGGGTGATGGGACTCATGTGCCCCCTTTTCATCCGCTGTTTTTCCTCCGCAATTTGGGGCTTTTAAGTCCCGCTGTCTCCTGATCTGTAGATAATTGTTCACTGTAATGCTACCCAGGAAAAGGGCTGATAAAGACCAGATGGGGAGAGAAAGGGGAGGGGTGGCTGGGGGGGGGCGGGTGTTCTGGTCTTCTCAATAACATCGTCGTCCGTAAGATCGAGGACCTGATTTGTGTCAAGCGCTTTGACAGCAGTGACAGTTTTAAAGGCCGTTTAAAAGGAACACTCCAGTGAAGGGCAACACACTGAACAGCTAGACTGCACTGGCAGTGAGACCGTGTGGTAGCCCCGCCCATCTTTACATATTAAATCAGCCGTAATTGGGGTTGTCAAGTGCCATCACTTTTGGTCACACGCGTTTAGGCGTCAGCTGGGTATAAATCAGAATCGGGGGGGCGGGCTGTCAGGGCCAGCACTGGGGGTGGGGGAGGGGTGGAAAGGGGGTCCTGAATAAGCCACTTTTTGCATTAGTTTATTATTCATCATGTGTATTTATGATCAAATATACCACATGATTATTTGTCGGCAATCTGTGTTCCCACGTTAAAGCAGTATGAAATAACATAAATAAACCAATAAAATGTGTTCAGAACGTTTCATAATAAATAATAATACTTTAAGTTTTTGAAACATAACATGTAAATGAAAAATCAAAATGGCCTATCACTACAAGTAATGTTCTTGCATATTCATTCGCAATGTCCCTGTTAAAATGCAATAAATATCCCTTATTCACAGACCCGTTCTTAGAGGTCTTACCTCTAACAAAGTCTAGCTAGGAAATGAAGTTTTGGAAGCAGTACGGTAAGTGAAATAAGTGAAAATACAAAAACACATTACAGGAAAGGGCCAGCACAGTGGGGCAGTGGTTAGCACTGTTGCCTCATACCTCTGGGACCAGGGTTTGAGTCTCTGCCATGTGTGTAGAGTTTGCATGTTCTCCCTGTGTTATCATGTACCAGGTATTCTGGTTTTCCCTTACAGTCCAAAACATGCTGAGGTTAATTGGAATTACCAAATTGTCCATAGGTGTGAATGGTGTGTGAGTGTGCCCTGTGATGGGTTGGCATCCCATACTGGGTTGTTCTCTGCCTTGCATCCATGGATCTAGGACCACTGCAACCCTTAATAGGATAAGCAGTTACAGAAAATGTCATGTAGGAATATCTCATCCACTCAGGAAATGACCGTCTGGTTAGAGCTACTAATAAAAATTAAGGTAAGGTATGATTTAGACATAAAGAGCTGTGCTCCAGTAAGGTGCAATTTGGACATAAGGAGGCGGAGCTGTGCTCCAGTAAGGTGCGATTTGGACATAAGGAGGCGGAGCTGTGCTCCGGTAAGATATGATTTGGACATAAGGAGGCGGAGCTGTGCTCTGGTAAGGTGTGATTTGTACATAAGGAGGTGGAGCTGGATTTAGAAGGATTCAATGCATAAAATCCAGTTAGACTCAGCAGGATGCACTTGCGAAAGTATAAACAGGTTTTTCATCTGAAAGCTTTCCACAGACAAAATGTAGCTTTGGTCAGAATGTAACATACTGAGTACCGTTACTTTCCTACACATGCGTATCACTACCTGGATGAATGCCTGGATGAAGGCCATCATTGAACCTTCATGGGGGGGATTTAAGCATACCATGCTTAATTCCAAACTGCAAAATCTCAGACTAATGCTATACTCAATTTGGGACACGTGGTGAGAAGTTTGTTTGCAGAAACATCTCCCCATAAAAGTGTAAACACTAGGCATTCACATGCTGTGTAAAAACAACACTTTAATGTAAACTACTCTGCAAATGCAATTTGCCCCCTTCACCACAATGCATAAACATGTTTTAAATACAGCAAAAAGCATTACGTACTAAAAAATAGTAACACGCAAGGCTCAGAGGATAACATTAAGGGAAAAAAGTATCGTAATATGATTCACATTGTCTTATATATTAGTTTACACTGTATATAGGCTTAAATAATTATAGTACATTTGACATAAATGGAAAACCTTTGAAGAATCAAGGCTTTGTTGATGCTCACATATAAACAAAAGTAGCACATTTAAGTCAGCAAAATGATGACAGCTGACAATAGAGAAATAACCTGGAGCATTTAGATCAGGGGTGCCCAACTCCCTGTGTAGCTTAGTTCTTTCCCTGTTCCACCATAAATGATTCAGCTCAACAGCTATATGATAATTAGCACAAGGAGGTGAATCAGGTGTGTTAAATGAGGGGAAACACAAAAATGTACAGGGCTCTGGCCCTCCAGGATTGGAGTTGGGTACCCCTGATTTAGATAAATACCTTTCAATGAATAGCCCCTCTTCTCTGCAGCTCATGAAGGTGAGGTGATTCGATGACAAGCTTTCTGCTGTATTGATTGTGACAGTCATCATGCAAGTAGATGAACTGTGTTCTTATTCTGACTCCAATTCCCTCTTCTGCAACAAAACACATCCCTGTATTTGTCCCCGGTGTCTGTTTATGATCAATTAAGCTGATTACATCCACTTTCCACAGATCCTCTGGAGGACAGTCACTGTGAAGCCTTTTTTTTTTCCAGACCAATAGTCGTTTGCTAGATTCGTCTAGAACCACAAATCTCTGAGTTGAATAACAGGACACAAAACAAAGATCCATGGATGGAAAGAATTGGGGGAGAGGGACAAACTTTGCTTCCAGGATTATAAACAAAATCAGCTCTCATTTCAAATTAAGTATGTGAAAAGCAATAACTATTTCGAAGCCGTTGCTTTGTTTGAAGGGTACGAAGAGCATCTGCATGTACTGTGCTGTGCCATAAACAGTGGGGCCAAAATGTTTATTTAAACGTGCTATGTATGTGCAAACGCTTATGTTGAAATGCAGCCCAGGGTGTTTGTTTGAGGAAGGACTATAATCTAAGCACAAAATCCTTATGAGCCTTTTAAATCAGCCTCCCATGCCATCTTCTGTCATGCTGTGTTTTGTTTCTTCAAACATAATCATAAAGACAAAAACCAAATCATATGAAAGGTGCTATGTCAGTGTGTTTGCATAGTTAATTTAGCTCTATAATTATCAAAATCAGTTTGTAGTTACAAAGAACTAGTCTTCTCAGATCAGTTAGTATATTAAAGCTGTGACTGCTACTGCTACTGCTAATGCTACTGCTTACCGCTATTGCTCCTGCTCCTGCTATTGCTCCTGCTCCTGCTAATGCTCCTGCTAATGCTACTGCTTACTGCTAATGCTACAGCTACTGTGAATGCTCCTGCTACTGCTTACTGCTACTGCTCCTGCTAATACTCCTGCTACTGGTAATGTTACTGCTACTGGTAATGCTACTGCTTACTGCTACTGCTCCTGCTAATGCTCCTGCTACTGCTCCTGCTTACTGCTACTGCTACGCTACTGCTACAGCGAATGCTCCTGCTACTGGAAATTCTACTGCTACTGTTAATGCTACTGCTAATGCTACTGCTACTGTTAATAATACTGCTTACTGCTACTGCTCCTGCTAATGCTCCTGCTACTGGTAATGCTACTGCTACTGGTAATGCTCCTGCTAATGCTCCTGCTAATGCTAATGCTCCTGCTACTGGTAATGCTACTGCTACTGTGAATGCTCCTGCTAATGCTCCTGCTAATGCTCATGCTACTGCTCCTGCTAATGCTCCTGCTGCTGCTAATGCTACTGCTCCTGCTACTGCTCCTGGTAACTCTTAAAGGAAAAGGTGTGAAGGATTTACTCTTCCTCTAATACTACATACATTTATTAAATTGACATTTATACAGCTCTGACTGGGGGAAAAACATTGTTAGCCAGGATATTATTGAAAGACAGGTAGTGCATAGACTGGACAATTAGTATTCTTGCAATTAGGAATAGCATTGTGGTATTGTACATACAGCCCTTGTGATTTAAGTACAGAGGTACCTCAGTTCCCGAACTCATTAGAACTCGAACATTAGACTTCTTAAAAGTCGAACTAATCAGTTCGGGAAAAAATGACCTAGAACTTGATCTGAATCTCAGAAGTCGAACCGTGAACGCTGACCTAAGATAACTTGTATGCGCAGGGAAAGGAGTCACGTGGCACGTCTCTCAGCGGAACCGAAGGGTAACACTTCAGTCTCAGCCTCCCATTGGCTGTGACAGCATCGTGCATGTTTACACAAGCTGAATACATATATTTAGACAGTAAAAATACATTTAGACAATGATATATAATAATAGTTACTGTCTAATAAAATACACTTAAAAATAAATATTTCTTAATTATTTTCATATCATTGATAATAAACCATTCATACATTTAATTATTATAATATTGTCCTGTCGAGCGGGGATGGAGACAAAGTCGCAGATGTCAGGGTATCGGGGAATACGGAGTTTAATTACAGGTAAGGCAGGCAAAACGCAGACGGACAATACAGGTCAGGGAGGAGGACTTATGACCAGGGGCGTAGCAGCCAATTTAAAAGTGGGGGGGGACAGTATTTTACCCAAAGTGGGGGGGACGCTTTTACCCAAAG
>JAODJU010000002.1:5390699-5413525 GCA_026776725.1 Gnathonemus echidnorhynchus | reverse complement strand
AAATATTGGCGCTAGGTCAAAAAAAGTGCGGGGGACAGAATCACCTGTTTCTAAAAGTGAGGGGGACGTGTCCCCCCAGTCCCCCCTGGTTGCTACGCCCCTGCTTATGACAACAACCAGAAACAGCTGAACACAGGGGGATTCCACACGGGGTTAACGAGGGGGCATGGCACACGGGAGGAGCGGACGATCAGGTCAGGACAGGGGTAGTAGAGGACATTCTTTATCGTTTTGGAAGCCATTAAGAAAAAAATGCTCTTCTTGTTTTATCCTGTTCATTTTGTGTTTAAATGGTAAAAAAAAATATTTAGGTGAAATTTTTTGGGGCCGGGAACCAATTAATTGGTTTTCCATTATTTCTTATGGGGAAAATTCAAACTTTGGAGAACTTGAACCTTTTATTAGGATTCGAACCCGAGGTCTGAACGGATTAAGTTCGAGTTCTGAGGTACCACTGTATTTTAGGAACATGTGTGCAATCTGCATCTTACATTTTTGAGAAGAATGCTTCTGAAATTATTTTCAGAAATAAACATGTATGCAACTCCCGTACAGTATTGTGAAATGGAAATGGTTTGTGTCTGCTCCACACAAACACTGCTGAACATCTGAAAATACATCTCTGGAATCCAGGCCGCAAACCATATAACAGCGAACACAGCATGACTCTATTGTCTGTTCAGAAATTCCGGCTCTCCCTATAATTGTGACATGCCGCTGTCTTCTTGTTCTGTTGTCTTGGGAAACTTGCATTTAAAAATAGAAGAAATTTAATATCCAATTTTGTCCCTCCATTTGTTTATAAACAGAAATATGAAGAAGGGGAATAAAAATGGAATTAAACTATGTGGCGTAATTAAAATAACGACGGGCTGTGAGTGAAGGGTTTTAAAGGACTGTCGCAGTTTGCAAATGCTTATCTATTAGTAGACTTAAGGTAAATTCAGAATAACGACTCTTTTTTTTCTCACCTCTCACAAGCGCAAAAACAAGTCTGGTGGAACTTGTTCATTTATTGCTGTTTGACTGCAAACCTAAAACAAATTGATACAAGGTGCCTTATTTCACACTCTGCAATCCAGATGTTCTCTTTGCTGCTGATTGGTTTGCCCAAGAACACAGGATTTGCACCATTAATGCACATTACATTTAGCAGACCTGCAGCCCTTGAAATGCCGGGGTCTGAGCTGATATAAGTCATAGATAATTGTTTCTGTCATAGTTTTAAAAATTATAACATTTTATTAATAATTGACAGCCCTGTGAAATGTAGCAAAAAATCTACATAGAAAAATGTTTGCCATCATGGACATTCTGTATAAAAGGCAGGGCGCTGGAGCTCTGGTAGATCTCTTTCTTTGAGGGCTTTTGAAGTAGGCAGGTCTTGATTTAATGGTGCCGCTTGACGTGTCAGCAGAGGTATGCAGGCTGATGTCCAAGGGGAGTACTTCCTCTGCTACCCTACAGCAAGGTACTTCACGTCACACTGTTTCGGTAAATATCCAGCTGTAACTGTAAGCTCCGTGCGTTGGCCTGGAAGCAACATCTGTTAAGCAAGTCCATGTCAACTTCGGGATAACACCATTTTAGTTCTTGTTAAATGCCGAAGTATGAGGTGATATTGAGCCAAACTCTGCATTTATTTATTTATTTGTTTGTTAATTTGTTACTTTTTTCCTTCACACTTAATATTTTGCCGTAAACAACAGATTTCATCTGAAACAACATTGTGTGAAAGTTTCTCGACTGTGGTAATCACTTTTTTAATCAATTATAAATGCAGGAACACGCAGAAAGCATTGCGCCTGGATCACTGAGTCTTTTGTAATCAAATTTAATTACTCTCCATTCTTATGACTGTCTAAGCTTTCGTTGATTGACACCAATACGGAACAACCTGTCCATACATAGGTACACTTCTTTCGGGATTGGGAGACATTGTTAGCCATCCACAAGCTGGCTTGCTATGCTGTACCAGGAAATTTGAGTTCCACTTAAACAGAGAATGTCTTCACCCGTTTCATTTCACATGCACTATATGCAAAATACAGGTTTGGAAGTCAAGCACTGGAAACTACTAGGGATATACGGCATGTATCGTTTGTCACAGTAACACAGAAACCTGCAAAACACACTCCACATCCATTGAAACACTTTCCATTGCTTCTACCACATGGAGTATCTGTCAGGATAACATAAACATATTTTATAATCGCTGGGTTCAACAGTGTCAGCGGACACACTGTCAGACACTTTCGTGAATTTGCTGACTTCTGAAAGCTCTGTTTAATACACTAATTAGTGGCTTACACTTATTCTTTCAGCAGACATGTTTGTCCAAATCGACAGGATCAGAGAGCAGGGTCAATCAACATTGAGCACCAAATGGGTGCTTGGGGTTAAAGGTCGTGCTCAAAGGCCAGACAGTGATATGATTACTCTGCTGGCTATGAGGTTCCGGACACAGGCACGGATACCCAACCCGCTGAGCTACACGCCGGCCATGAGGTTCTGGATACAGGCACGGATACCCAACCCGCTCAGCTACACGCCAGCCATGAGGTTCCGGACACAGGCACGGATACCCAACCCCCTGAGCTACACGCCGGACATGAGGTTCTGGACACAGGCACGGATACCAATTCTTCACCAGCCTTGCTGAATACAGGCTGCTGTCGTTTCAGCAAAAGTGCTATAATGCAGTTTGACAACTTGATGGTTGCAGAGTCAAGAGAAAAAAAATCTGGGTTGTGTTTATTGTGACTGATCTTCCATTAGAGCTGACCTTAAAGATACTGATAAACCATATCCATGTGTCCATCCATCCATCCATACATTTATTTTCTGTACCCATTTGTCATATACAAATTTTATTTTGAATTAACATATAATCATTAATCATAGCTATATTCCTCAACTCATAGGGTTGCATTAATAGTTTCTCATAATCCGAGGTCAAGGGTCCATTTTGACGACTTAATGTGGCACCTATAAGAGGCTGCTTGCTAAGTGTCAAGCAAGACACAAGTATGTATTTTAATAAATGACATGAAATCCCATATTGAAGAACCCGTGGAAATATGATACAGACTCCCAATTAACAGTAACACAAGTCTGAAGTAATATTACAATAATGACAGCTGGTGTGCAGAGACCAGGAAGGTTCATGCGGTGACAGAGAGCGTGCCTCCGAAGGAAACGGCAGAACCAGTTTGGCAGCGACGTCCCATTGGCTTCTCCTTTTAATTACCCGTCTTGAGTCGTTTGTCCCTGGGTCATTATCGACATGCTTGATTCCGGGAAAGTCTCATCCAGCTGTCCTTTGTGGCTCACTGGGCTGCAGATTCCCGAACTGTAGTGACGGAGGCCACACGCAAGCTGGCTGTGGTGAGATCTGAGTGAGGCCTTCATCGCCAGCCCAGGATTAGTGGATGACAGATTAACAACTGAACACAAGAGGCGCAGCAGAGGAACAGGGGACCTGCCAGAGGAACAGGAGACCCGCCAGAGGAACAGGAGACCCGCCAGAGGTCCGGAACACCGGCCCTGTTTTCGCTCCTCTGTGGGAAGATTCTGGTCTGGTTTCTCTTTGCAGTGAAGTTACCACAACATTCTTTTTTTTATCGCCCTACTCACAATAAACCTCAGTGGAAGCTGATCAGGCGAGCTCACTGTTTGAATACGAAGATCAAAGCCTCCACGCTCAATGGTGGCAAACAAGAGAGTCAAGAAAGTAATTTGAACCAATAAATAAGAGTGGTGCCACATCAAAAAAAAACAGTTCATTTAATTTAACATCTGTCAACAGCTTGTGAGGGAAATTCTGTTTGATGGATGATACCCAAGGCTTGAATACTTTAGCACGGCCCCTTGTCAGTAGCTGCACTCCTTCCATAAGTTAGCGCCAGGCTGAGTGACAGTGAGATATTGATTCAGCATCAGGCGCTGTCAACACTGTTATTCTCAGCTATTTGGCTGCATACAAAATACAGTTTCTCATTAGTGTAATGCTAACATTTAAGTTCTATTTATAAATCAACATTTTTAGGAAGAACGTCACTGGACAGTAAATTCCAGCTGGCTACTACAATATTTTGGAAAGAAGTTCACTGTTTTGAGTTGAGTTAGATATTTATACAGTGATATTGTTACAATATTCACACGCAGTTAATGAAGGGTCTATCTTCTCCCCTCTTGATAGCCAGCAGGATAAATCTCACAAGCAGCAGACCTGATATTTAATTGTAATACTTTTTAAATTCGATTAAACCTGAGACCAGTTTATTATTTTTGATCACATCCCAGGATTGAATCATTTACTCTGTTAGCATACATATTGAGGGACATAACACGTTGTTCAATGAACGTGCACATTCTGAGGCCTCCACGAAGCTATTAGGAACATTAAAAGAGGCTCATGCCAGCCCCGCTTCTTCTGCCTGCTCGTCTTTGCACTGGGGCCAGCGATAGAGTTTACAGCCAAGAATGTTTCAGTGCCAAAAGGTGGCAGATGTTTTGTAAAACGGACGGCCAGCCTGAAAGAAAGGGAAGAAAAAACAAATAAATATAGAATATTCTGTCGTCTGCCTCGTAATATGTGAGATTTGCTGTCATATTTTTCCGTAGCGATCCACGCCCCCCGCACTGACAAAGGTGAAAAGGGAGGCCGTGACACACGAGACTCCCGTTTGGGTTTGTGCCCCTCCGCGCTGCGCCAGGGCGCGCCTCCTCACCTCAGAGCCGTGAGAACCCCTCCGCGGACCGGGACGCCGCCGACGGTTACCCAACGCGCGGCGCCAGGCGGAGGCGCTGACACTGGCAGGGATGTGCGGCTTCCCTCGGGCGACGCTGCAATTATACCTGTGCCCAGGTGATTTACGATGGCAAGGCACCGCAAAACACGGGACGTGACAGCAGCGGTACGGGGGGGGCGCTCTGAAACCGCCGCTGGAATTACTGCTCTACGGAAAAATATGAACAGCCATCCCCCACCCCACTGAAGTCCAGTCCACCAGTTCTTACCCTTTCAAAGGAAGATTCCCCCCCCCCCGCCTCCGATCAACCCCCAGCCACAGCAAGCTGTACTGCTACTTTTCTGACACAATAACCTGTTAGTGCACTAGTACTGTGTTAGATATGATGATCAGTGAATAAAATAGCGAGTGTGGCTTTTCATACGTTTGGGAATAACCAAGCGCTGAATGTGAAGGCGAGCCTTTCAGAATAAGTCCTGCAGACCGAAATCCTGGCCGAAAACCTCTGTACTCGGTCTTAGTGTAAATTAGTGTAAAAATACACTTTAGGTATTTTTTGGATTCGTTAGATTTCAGCCTTCATAATGTACAGCCTCATAATCTGTTCACACTGAGAAATGCTCACCAAAGGGATGTTCACTTAGCGCTAATGGGCAGAAGATACAATTTCCTCATATAATCGTCTTGTCACAGTTACACAAGGTATAATCTGTATGAAGTACAATACACAATACACAGTGAGTAATGCATGCAAAAATAAAGTGATGGTGCTTTAATCGATTAAATTAAATGTCTAATATGTCCAATAGGAACTGTTTGTTTCTTTAAGTCCTATTTGTTTGTGCGCTCAGACTCGCCGCCCATCACGTTAACACACACAATCGTGTGGCATGTAACTACAGCATACAGCCCAGATCCGCATTTTGTTCCAGGTAATTAGCTGTTAATCTAAAGAAAAGGGCTGTCAGCAGGTGAGTAATTGTGGCGACTTCATTTAGCGATGCCTTATGGCTGTTTAGCATTCCTCTGTGCTGCGGGACCTGCTCTGAGCCTGTGGCTAGGGTGAGGAACAAAGGATCCGTGTCGCATGGAGCTGGACTTCAATCTGAAACAAGCCTGCATTAGCCTGGGCAACCGACTCTGGTATGTCATGTTTGTTAGGCAAACCAATAATGCATTGTTGCGTGATTGGCAGCTAATGGAAAAAAAGACCCATATACTTAGACAGTTACCAAGCAGGAAAGAAAAACAATTTGATAATAAACACACGCTGGGTAACTGGCACACATTGGGGGCGGTATAAACAGCGATCAGCATTTACAAAGTGTCTAATTGAAGTGTCCTGTGCGTTTTGTTTCGACGGACCTCCTTATTAAAGGTTCTCAGTGCACTGTAGACACAGCACAAGTGTGATTAAAGCCACTAAGGCCTCGTCCTAATTTGTATTTATTTAGCGTTTGTGCCACATAAGTACGGTTAACATCCTGTAATGATACACATGAAAGTGAATGATTACAAGGTAAAATGCTGCAATTAAACTATGCGATCAGAGGGAGGTTTTTTTTTACAGGCGAGTCTAAGTGAATGAGGCACTCTACATATTTACTTATTATTAAATCTTAATATCTTCAAAATTATAACTCCAGGCTCACCACTACCATGTATTAAATAAGTGGTTATGGGAATTTAATTCGCGTTATATATCATATTTTATCTTAACTTAAATTCACATAAGATATTTATTTTAAAGATGAAAAGGATTCCACAAACGAACACGTGAATGCCCAAAAAGGTTCGCATTATGATGCAGTTGATGAGCTTCATGAAGATTATTCATTTTATTTATTTTTCTATCCGCTTAATAATTTTCTTAAACTACTACCGCGGGCTGGGTGCAGCCCTTCCCAAGAGTGCGCCCTCCGGGGGCGGGTGTGATATTAGCGGGGCGGATTTCTGCGTGTCGTGGTGCTGAAACGACATGATCCCACTGAAGTGTGTTAACACCTAGCGCCACTGTAGCCTTTAGCTAAATGAAGATCGCCGAATCTTTCAGAACTTTGATACTTTTATATAATAATGTTTGCATGTATGTATTTATTCGTTTGTTTATGTATTTATCTATTTGACAAACTGACCTGTATAGCTAAGGATCGGGCTGGCGTCTCATCCCGGACTATTCCCTGCCTAGCGCCCGTGCCCTCCGCCTCGTACCCGCACGCAGGACATGTGGGACGTCGAAGCACCGTCTTGGCCTCCCCCCAGCCCACCGCCCACCATAACGTGTTTTAGTGCGGTTTCTCTGCGTGGACGCTACGGACAGAATGTCCACATTGATGCAGTGTGGTCTCTGATTTTTCTGTGCTTTGCAAAGGAGATAATTGCAGTTTGTGTCCCCCCCCCCGTTACTCTAAACACCATTATAAAGATGGCATTGAATACAGATTACTTGTGGCTTAAGAATCATATTACCGCAATTAAGAAGAAGGTGTGGCTCTATTTGCTCTGCATGTTTCGACACATGACTTTGAAATGAGCCAGGCGGTGAAAATAATTACAGCTTAATTTACGTTTGGCAGCCGTACCCGATATACTTGGCAGTGTCTAGGGAATGCGGTTAAAGGAATATTACTGCTCTGTTTTCCCATCTATCGTCTTCAGCCTCAGTAGACCGTGGGGTTGCTGTCAAACCTTGTACGTTTTGGGGCTTGTACACATAGCGTGTAATTTTATATTCGCCCATTCTCAAATTGATTTTGAACATTTTTTCTGACCCCACCTCACCGAAAAACATCCCATTTTTAAACTTGTTTCTTTAAGTCTAGAGAAGTAGGTCTTCCTTATTCACAGCTTCCACCTTTCAAGAAGTTCATGTGTGGCGTAAAGTAATTCATTAATGCTGCTTATGATATTTCCGATGACATTATTATCTTACTATGTGGCATGTCTGTATTTTAATACTGGGGTACGATTTCCAGCCCCGGAGCATGAAAACTTAATAAATTTAGTGACAGCGTACTTACAGTCCCCTAACATGCCTCTATAGTGCTACAGTAAACTATATAACCTTGGGTTTTCTGGTTTTACACAGGCCCATACCCAATACGGAAACTGCACTGGGATAGAAACCGACTTTTCTCTAGTCTATATGCCGCATTGCAGAAGCCGTCATAGGGCTAGACTGCTTGTAAATCTGCAGAGTATAAATAAAATGGGGTGCTGCCATAGGAGTAAATAAGATCGATGAAATAAACACAAACACAGAACCGGCCACGTGACCGCAAAGCTGGCCTCGGATGGGGGGGGGGGCGACCAACGCAACATGTTGCAGTCGTTTTAGAAGAACGGGCTTCCGGGTCTTCAGGAAGCCTTTCGGCATTTAATCTCAGTGACATTCAGTTACATTATTTTCTATGTACTGCCCTTAAACCTTTTGATTTTCTTTTTGTCCTGCATCAAGACTGCAAATTGAAGTGTGTATTGATGGGGGTCAAAAGCAGATGTTTGATATTCTCAGCATGACCCCCTGCCTTATTAGATACAACCTACATAACTGCACAATCAAAAGCAAGTTTTGTGTGGCAGGATGCCTTCACCTTTACCGGCATGAGTGTCATTTTTTTCCACATCCCGGATCAGCGTCCAGTCCGTTCCTCCACCGTAACTTACGGGGACTTTTTGAAGGATCAGGGACTTTTATGAAACCCCACGTATCAACTACACAAATTTAAACATAAAAGCTGCAAAGCCACTTAGATTCTGAGAGACTGCGTTGGTTGTTGTGAGGCTGTGGAAGATCTACCCTGGGAACCGGACATAAGCTGGACTCCAGCCTTCAAATAGCCTCTTATAGTTTTCCACATGCATATTATTGTCCAGCATATTTTCTCCCATAGGCATGTATAACTCTAACCTGTGATCAGCCGTTCCTGTGAAATGATGGATCTGGACTCATGGCACGTGAAGAACCATTTGGTCCAAAGGTCTCCCCATGGAGAACTTGGGAAGAGCACGTCAGTAATCGCTCTGTCTCCAGCCATCTCAAAGGCACAGTCAGTCCAGTTTTGATTAAAAAGCACCACTTTATATCTTTGTGCAGTATAATGTATTAGCTAAGTGAATGTTCATTTGGATGGTATCTCTCAATGTAAACTTTAAAATCAGCAAGGTATTTATTTTAGTGGGCATGTTATTGGCGGCCATGTTGGATTCTCCCTGTTTCTGTGGAGGGTTTCCTGTGTCACACCTCTGAAGAGAGTCGTAATTGAAAACATCTATTCACCTCCATCCAATAATCATTGAACTATGCATGGGTGTGTGTCTGTATGCATGTATGTGCATGTTTGTGCATGTATTACACATAGGACCAAAGCAGTAATTAAATTACTTTGTGGCTTTTCACAATACACTGAATGGGTATGATTAGCCTTTGTGTAACTTATTAAGTGTATAATAGATTCTCTGTGTTTGACTGGCACACTCATCCTCCTTACCATCACCCAGCACAGTGCTCTCTAGTCATTAATCTCCCTGAGCCGGAAGCTGAAGTTAAGAGCACCAGCGTAGAGCCAAGGAGCTGGCAGCTGTGACGCACATCTAGGAGGCATCTGGGAGACCCAGCCTGGCGGACGCTCTTGGGGCTGGCGCTAGGGATACCCCGGCCAGCAGGGAGCGCTGTCGGGGGTCGCCAGGAGGCACCACGGGGGGGTGGGGGGTGCGCCCAGGATTTACGATGCTGTCTTGGCAGCACTGGCAGACACACCCACAAAAACAAACACCTTCACTTCACAAGAGGGACAAGCCGGTTAAATCCAGCTACAGCTGACAGCATGTAACGGCTGCCGGAGAGTGCTGTCACCTTGCAGCTAAATGTCCCTGAAACAGACCATTAAATTGCCCTCAGAGATGAGCAGGGTTATCATTTTACCCTGTGAGGGAAGGGGAGTATTTTGTCCAGTAGCGCAGAAAAGAAATTATGGATAATTTAAATATAAACTAGACACTAAATCAGTAATGAACAGAAACGAGAAGTGAGACAGTATGACACGTACAATGCAAAATGGCTGCCGTGAAAATGGCAAATTTGCCCTTGTTTTAATCAAATCAGGATGGAACTCTATAAAGAATGCCATGTTGAAAATGGACCTTGTGTCTGGCCTGGTTTGCCCTGTGCTTGAGGGGGGGGGGCTCACCCATGGGGGGGTGGCAGCTCCATCGGCAGCAGCAGTGCTAAATTGCGCCATGACTTCTGTGTGTGTGTGCGTGCGTGTGTGTGTGTATGTGCATGTGCATGTGCAAGTGTGTGCGTGCGTGTATGTGCGTGTGCAAGTGTGTGCGTGCGTGTGTGTGTGTGTGTGTGCGTGCGTGTGTATTTGTGTGTGTGCGTGTGCAAGTGCGTGCGTGTGTGTATGTGCACGCACATGTGTGTGTGTCTGGCACTGAGATGGAAAATGAATGTGACAGCAGAAACTCTTAGATGTCTCATGGTAAAATCACCCAAAATACTGTTTGAAAGCTATGAATCTGCCCACAGGAACCTTAAACACACAGCTTGAAATTCTGTCCATTATTGAATTATGAAATATTCAAAGGAGATTTTATGGATTAAATGTGGCATTTCTTTGGTTTTCCATTGGATATAAACATGGAATAAAGGCTGTATTTCCAAAACTTCGACACCCCCCTGACTAAGGGTAGTAATTGAACATGCTCTTTTAATTGAGGTTTTTGTCCACTTCCTGAGTTATATTTTGCAGTCTGAATGGCCTGTTAAAGTTATTGGCCAATGATTAGGCTATAGGTTATCCTACATAATTAATCCATTGAATGAAGGAGACCTCTGTATTTCATAGTGCACAATCACCATCTAGAAAAGAAGCACTTTATTAATTCTCAAGGAAATTGCAGGATTACAGCAGCACAACACATTTAGATGGCAAAAAGCCAGACAGACCGTAATAAGCCGTTACAATAAATAATAAACAAATGGTTTATTGTGACTGTTTATTGTCAAAAAGCGACTGGTCCAGAGGAAGAAAGCCTCTCCTCATTTGCTGAGTCCTCCTGACCTAATTAGCCAAAGACTTCCTGCAGCAGGGAAATAACACACGGCAGGGGAGGCAGTAAGCATTCTTTCCCTCGGAGCCCCCAGCTGGGAACGAGGGCGTTCTCATGCTCAGGAAATCAAACGTGTGGCTAGCAGACCTGTCTGCAGGCCCAGTCAGGGTTCGGCAGGGTGCACAGCTCTATCAAACGAGGGCCATGTACCGTAAGTACCACGTTTCCCAGGAGGAGAAGGACAAAAATGTGTAACTGTGAGATTCCCCAGCCTCTGAGGTTCCTAGTCGAAGGCAGAGCTCTAGCTTTTGCACTGAACATGTTCCAGGACCGCTGTCACGCTGCAGCTTCACTGACCTACATTCATTCTGCATTCCAAACATTTCTGATGGATCCTCCATCCCTGTTTCTGTAGATAACTCTTGTTCGATATAAAATGTGACTTGGTTAACTTGGCTTTTATCTGCCTCAATTTTTTTGCTAAATGGAAATAATGATAGCATAATGGTTATGCTTTTCTGCTTTCTCAGGCTGTCTGTCCAACACCCCTGCCTGACACATCATGCATTCTAACGAAGCTTTACTGTAATTAGCCATCATAATACTCTTTAATCAACGGCATGTATGACAGGTGAGTGACGCACACCCAGGATGTGACGAGGCTGAGGGAGTTAGGAGCGAACGTGCATTTTGCATGTGAGGAGCCTTGAACTCCACCTCACCTCTGAACTCCTGAAGGGTGCAAACACGCCTCTCCACCCGCCCACATGCCACCCCCGGGCCCATATGCAATACAAACAGAGACCCTTCATATTATCACACGCTCCTTCCATAAGCAAGTCATAATTAGTAAGTAATGCATCAAAGAATTCTGAACCTTCCAATTAATATAAAGTGCCTGGAGCAGACTATGATAAAAATGATCACAGGCTTGTCTCAACTGAGAAGTGGCAATTACACTGTTGTCAAATCACCCCCACTTGCCCAGTCATTGGGCAGTACCAGCAATCTGATGACTAAGATCACTTCAGTGTTCGGTGTGTTCCAGCAATAGTGTAATTACTTTCATAAAACACTAAATCTACATAAAAATAGACTTGCGCCCTCTTCCTTGGACCTGTTTCACTGGTGCTCTTGTCACAGCGTGTGATTCTGGTGTACAGATGGTAACCTACTGGTCTTCAAACCCCATGACTGACCTTAAGATGATGGTAGATATGCAAATGTTGGGCTGTCCTTATACTGAAGCCTAGGAACAAACCACAGTAAAAAGTCTTGCTCAAGAAAAATTTATTTTACATATGTGTTGTTTTTATTCCTCTCTTTCATAAGTTTTGAGTTTCATTGCATTTGGCAGCAGATGGGATTTGCTTTTTCGAATACGAGAGATGTCCGTGGACATAAATGGAATTAATAACATCTATCCATCAAACTCCTTATCAACTGGCCAACAATTAGCAAAATAAATTGTGCATAGGATGGCTGTAATTGTTTTACAATTAGTGAAATCATGTCCATATGTTTTCTGTTTTATTTGATAATATGTAACATTTGAAATATCTTATGAGGAATCATACAGCTATTTGTGCAGAGCTTAAATGAGACATCAGCAAGCTCACCCAGCTCTTCATGTCATTAAGGGACCTATTTGGGTGCATGATCGCGTTTGTTGACGTTAACTCATATTTTCCCAATTTATGACCACCTCACTCTTGCAGGTTTCAGAAAACAACGTTCCACGATCCTGATGATGAGTTTACGATCTATGATTAACGTGTTACAACATTCAATGATATTTTAATGTGGGTGCATTTACTTTGCTGTAAGAGCATTTATTTGCTGTAATTTTCCATCAGAAACCCATGACGCATCTCTGAAACTGGTACTCACTGGAGCCAGTTTAAGCTCAAACCTGCCCACAAAGATGACTGACTGTAAACAAGGCCGCCAGTTTATATTAGTCGGAGCTTTTCAGTGAAGTCTGATTGTTAAGGGTCTTTCCCAGCTGTGACAAACCCTTGCCAAGCCAGCATTTAGTTTATTCCA
The DNA here is from genome assembly GCA_026776725.1 of Gnathonemus echidnorhynchus. NCBI lineage: Eukaryota > Metazoa > Chordata > Actinopteri > Osteoglossiformes > Mormyridae > Gnathonemus > Gnathonemus echidnorhynchus. The sequence continues at coordinate 5,400,671 of JAODJU010000002.1, read as the reverse complement.
ACCTGTGTTGATGTTTTTCCTCTGTCTTCCTTTGCCTAACCCATCCTAAGCAAATGTGCAGGATATGACAGCGTTTGCTGGGGATTTACAAAATCAGTGACCAAATGACTACCCTGAGATTCATTTCATAATGCTTGACTAATGTAGACATAGAGCTAATCTGGAAGTGCTGGTATGTTCATTTAGCTGAAAACCCTTTCAGTGAGATTGTCATTCTTAAAATAAGTTCTGTACCTGATGAGATCAAATGCAATGTACAGTCACTGGTGGATCACAGGCAGTGCAGCCAGTGTCGCAGCTCTGGGGCCACAGAAACGGGGCCCCATGGAGGGTCGATGGGCTCAATGTAGGGTTGAGGGCCCCACGGAGGGTCGAGGGGCCCCATCACAAAGAGGATTAGGAGGCTTGTGGTCTGTTAGTTTAAATTACCAAAGTTCTTTTCATTAAATTATGAACCGCTGGAAACCAAACGAGATATAGACACCCTTCATCTGTCTGGCAAGCCTCACTCAGAATGTCCAATTTTTTATTTAATTTTTTATATGACAAGGCTAGTTCATATTGTAGACCTTCAGGGTATTTCACAAAGATACATAGTATGTCAGTGGCTTTGTTGGTCGGTTTTTGAATGTCTGCTTTTTGTGTTATATAATACTTCTAAAAATATTTACCCTGCAAGAAGCCCCCCCCCCCCTCGATCTTGCACCAAGGCTCATTATAAGAATCTAATGCCACTGTGTACAGCATCATTTTGGGCCTCTCAGCTGTGGCCCGTCCCACATTCACTACAGTCCATCCTGATATTAACTAGGGTTGCACTCTACTGGAAAAAATCCATATTACAATATTTAATTTTTTTTTCTAAGTAATGCAATATTTATAAAGCAATAGAATCTGTCAAATAAGTTGGTGGTGCTGCTGTGAGCCGGGTCCACAGAAAGCAGGGCAGTCAAATTACTTGCTTTTGCTCAATATTGTCCTTATGCTATGTAAAATATATATTCAGACAGCAGAATGTCTTTTGGTGACCAGTTCTTGCTCGCTTTTCTCCTCTTCACTAATTTCCATTTAATTTCTCTCAAAGGAGCCACACGCTCTGTGAGTGAGTTCAGCAGCGAGGATGACTGATTATGACTGAGCCACACGCTCTGTGAGTGAGTTCAGCAGCGAGGATGACTGATTATGACTGTCTCAGAGAGCGCAGACTGAGCCACACGCTCTGTGAGTGAGTTCAGCAGCGAGCATGACTAATTATGACTGTCTCAGAGAGCGCAGACTGAGCCACACGCTCTGTGAGTGAGTTCAGCAGCGAGCATGACTGATTATGACTGTCTCAGAGAGCGCAGACTGAGCCACACACTCTGTGAGTGAGTTCAGCAGCGAGGATGACTGATTATGATTGTCTTAGAGAGCGCAGACTCAGCCACACGCTCTGTGAGTGAGTTCAGCAGCGAGGATGACTGATTATGACTGTCTCAGAGAGCGCAGACTTAGCCACACGCTCTGTGAGTGAGTTCAGCAGCGAGCATGACTGATTATGACTGTCTCAGAGAGCGCAGACTCAGCCACACGCTCTGTGAGTTCAGCAGCGAGGATGACTGATTATGACTGTCTCAGAGAGCACAGACTGAGCTCATGTTTTAGACTTAAGAAACCATGAAAATCAACCATCATTAAAGTAAAAATGTTTTAGTGTGGCTTGTTGTTGGTCTCAGCCCAGCTGACTATGGCAGTCCTTGCGATGCGACAATTGCATGTGCATAATAGGTGATGTCAGCATTAATAATGCCCGTCATGCAGATCTAATATTAACCTCTGCACCTGTACAGTAATGGGGACAGTGTGCGGCTCAGCAGGTTAGGACTGTGCCCGTGACCAGAAGGTTGTTGGCTCGAATCCCAGGGCTGGCAGGTTAATGGCGCTGTTGAGTTCCTAAGCGAGGCCCCCAGCTCCAGGGGCAATGCACGCTGACTGACCCTCTGTTCCCCCAAGTGTTTCTCATGGGGAAGGTGAAAAGAGAATTTCCCCACAGGGATTAATAAGGTATCACTGTTCTATTCTAAGGCATCGTGGATTTATTTAATTCAAATTCAAAATGATTGTCCGGGTGTAAAACATTAACTTCATTACTGGAATAGAAAGCAAAAACGTATAGAGGTTAAAAGCATCAGACATACATTGAGTATCATCTGCAGTAATGATGTGTTATAGGTTTAACAAAGGCTTGAAGATCAGCTCATGTCTAAACTGAACATGTACTGGTTTGGAAGCAGCAGACAGTCGCTGTGTAACGTCCCAGAATGGTTCAGCTGTCGTGTCCCAGCCATGTTTGTTTCTATGTCTGTATTTGTCCAGGAAAATACACTGCTTGCATAAATGCCCTTAATGGTGGAGGAAATGTAAGGAAGGCATACTGGCCAGTTATTCTTTATATTCACTTAAGCTGTAAATCAGAAGAAACTCCCAGCGTCATTTAAACAGCTTTTTTGTTTATTTGTTGCAGTTAAAGCACTGTAAGGTACTCTGGGGTGAGGGAGGTCGTTTTCCTGTTATCAGATCTCAGGTATCAGTGTGTGTTGTGAGAAAACACAGCGCAGTGCAGAGAATGCACCGGGGACACGCCTGTATAGGGTTGCAGATAGATAGATTCCAACAGCAACAGTGAGCCCATCTGAAGAGAAACTTCAACGTGCTGCCAACAGAAATGTTTCTGTTACCCGGCGATGTCCAGAATGGCTCTCTGTATTATCGGTACGTCATAATTGTGCCGTGTCAGTTACACCGAGTCAAAAAGGCCATCCTGACCTTATTGTGGGGGTGTCACCTGAGCCCTGGGCATTCCCAAGTCGCTGTTATGGGGCATAAATAAAGGTATTCAATATATAACAGCCATTATTTCCTTTGTTTGCCCTTCTGCCTGGGGAAGGAACCATTTACACTTTTCAAAAATGCACAGAGACGGGAAGTCATCGCTGTCTTTCCAGCTGTCAAAAAAAAAATCCGAAGTTCTTTCAAGGTATGCGATTTACTCCAAAATAAATACTACACCTAAAGATGAAAAGCACTTTAATAAGGACCAGGTTTCCATGGGCGTTGAACTATTTTCTAAATCCATTCAGAAGAACCTCAGAGTTTCTGCATAGCTGGTAGCAGAATAGTGGTTGAGTCACAGGAGAAGCTGCACTGCGTCCTCATTCATTTATTTACTTTTGTGGGGATGAAGAGCTTGTGTTTCTGGATGGACTCCCTGCTGGAGACCTTCCTCAGAAGTGCTTCTGATGGTGACACTGGGTCACAGGCCGCGAGCTTTCAGCTTTCATCTCCTCCCCACCTTCTCGGGCCTGCTCCCCTCAGCTTTGAGGAACGTCCCTTTGTAGTCAGGCCTGTGCAACGAGAAGCCACTGCTGTTCATGCTTTCCCTTCTTCTTTAATTATCTCTAAAGCTTCGCCTTGTGGATAATTACATGTGAAACATTAGTTCTTCACTTGACCCCCCTTTACACCAGGGTTAACTGCGCCCTCAGGCCTGGGATGAAGCCTCGGCTCCCTGTGACGGGAATACAAAACATTTACAGTAGATTAGTCAATCGGAGACAGGAAAGGTCTTCTGCGGGCCCCGCTGAATGCTGTATCATGTCTCAGGACGACTCATATTTTCTGATGTGCTCAGTGTCAGTTTAGATTTTGTCCTTGTGCCTCAGCAGAGGATGGAACATCGACGTGGCACGGATGTTTTCTGGATGCACAATCACACAGAAAGCAGCAGGACTGGGTGCAGTTTGCCCCCTTGCTCAATCAGCAATCTAGATGGGTTTCCTAAAAAAAAAAAAAATCTTTAAAATGCCAGAGAGATGCAAACAATGTGCAGGATGTTTATGGGATGCACAGTGTAGTGCAGCATGCAAAATGTCATCGTTCATATCCCTTTTGGTGAGTATTAAATCCCCGTAGGAAAATAAATGCTTATTTTCATTTATATTTTCTTTGTCCCACCTCAGTAAACATTTTCTTTGCCTATTCAGGTAGGGGAATTACACAATAACATTTTGATCATGCTTACGTAATGAAGGCAATACACATTATACAAGCTCCCCTTTCAGCAAGGCGATAGGAGAAGAAAACAAAAATAATTTTCCATAGTGTTCAGAGTTACCCTGTCAGCTAATGCGAACGTGAATTTTACATTCCACTAAAGCGTCTGATGTGTTCCTCGCCTGGGGGGTAGGTACAAGGATTCATTTTCTTAATGGCTTTTTAAACAGATACTTTTGAGGGCAGGAGGGAGGCTGGAGTCAAACCAGATGCCAGTTTGGCGCTTTGATCCTCCGGACTGCAGACAGCCTGACTGCCTCTCAGCTCCTCCACGCTGGAAGCGAGGCGGGAGGAGCCCGTTTGACTCAGAAACGACGCAGCTCTCTGAATGGCTGTCATCAGGGAAACAAAAGCCTCATCAGGGCTTTATTACAACCACGGGGACTCCGCCAGGGCAGCCAAGCACCGTAAAACACTCCCCGTGAAATTCCTGCGCACACAGGCACGCTGCTGACTGAGGCCGGCGTCTGTGAGGCTCTGGCGTAAGGGCCAGCGCTCCCAGTGATTCTGCACCAGCTTCATTTTTATGACGCGAGACAGTTTAACTGCTGGTATAACTTGCTCTTTAAATCATAACAGTTGATTTGTGATTAAACTGAGTTGGTCTCAGGAATCCCCATAATCACTCTCCATAAGAGAAATACAGTGTAACCAACTTCACTGGGATTACACAAATATGCACCGAATGTTGAGGGCACTGACAAGCAGTATGGTTCGAATTTAATAACTCTGATAATTTTCTCTGTGGGAAAATGGCACCCCCTCTAGAGTGCTAGCCTTGCTTTACCCCCATGCTACTTGGGATAGCCCCCCTGACCCCCACCCCTGCAATCCTGAAGGGACATGGGAAGTCTGGCTATTGCTGTATTTTGACCTATTGTGTTCTATTTACTGCTGACTTTAATTAAAATGTATAATATATTAACACATATTTACTTATTTTGGTATGCCAACTACAAAAAAACAAACTTATTGTAAGCAATTTCGATTATTTCTATCATGATACTATCACAATTTAGTTATTTGGGCATTTTACTTGAGAAATCTGGATTGAAGTGTTTGCTTAAGGTTTGAAGTCAGCTCCCATGTATTGGCCCAGCTGCCATCCAATCAGGGGCCTGCGGCTTTAACCACGCCCCATGTGCTAACAAGCTGCAGTCTGTAGCTGTTCAGATATTGACTTAAATGCAGGTGGTGCCATCTTGTGGCCAGAAATCTATTATGAAGGCTTTCAGCATTACCAGTGCCTGTTGGTGGCCAAAAAAATAAGGAAATAAGAAGATTCATTTCATAATACTACAATACTGAATTTTGCCAAAGAAGACAGAAATATGATTTTAGATGACAATCAAATTTTAATGAGCTATTCAAAGTTACTTATTTAGAGTGAAGTAAGGAACACACACTGATACACGCTCATTACTCATTCATAATAACAGCCTACCTCCTCTTCTACACCACACTCATTACTCATCCTTAGTAACAGCCTACCTACTCCTCTACGCCACGCTCATTACTCATCCATAGTAACAGCCTACCTATTCTTCTTACCGTGCTCATTACTCATCTGTAGTAATGTACTACCTCTTCCTCTACACCACACTCATTACTCATCCATAGTAACAGCCTACCTCTTCCTCACCGTACTCCTTACTCATCCATAATAACGGCCAACCTCCTCACAGCACTCCTTACTCATACATAGTAACAGCGTGTATGTTCCTGGCACATACATTGATTCTGATTCTGTGTGGTGCGTACTCATTTATATAGCTACCTATCCATCTGTCCATTCGTCTATCCAATCATCCATCCATCCAGCCATCGATTCGTCTGTCTGTCTGTCCTCCTAAACTGCTTAGTGAACACATGGTTGCAGTAGTTACACATCATAAGTAATGCTGATTGGGCAATTCTCAGCAACCGACCATTCACCAGCCCTTCCAGGATTTCAGCGGATGGTAGACTAGTGCCCCCCCCCCCGGCTCCGTCTCCTACAGATGTCCTGGCAGGAAGCTGCTGTGGGCTGGCAGAGGAGGGAGCAGCTCCCCAGGGGCTGCACGGGGGCCAGCTCTGGCAGGGTGAGCCTCAGCCAGCCTCTTCGAAAGGTGCTGGTCATTGTGCTTCCCCAATAATCACCCTGATTGCATTAACCGCTTCTCAGGACAGCTTCTACCAAGGCCGAGTAATGTGGGTAGTGTGGGAAAAATTAACAGGAAGGCTGCTGTTCTTCTACGTAATCAGGCTGTTTCTCACACTTGTTAAGCTAATTCAATAATGGTTTTCATCAGCATCTGACATGTCAAAATTTCTATCACAGAATAAGGGTTATTCCATGTTGTTATGTGAAACATAATGCCTAATAAACAGCTTGTGGCATTTCAAGCTTAAGAACTGGAATACAAAGTATGGATAAGCCCTTTAATCCCTGGAATGGGAAACCCCAACCACAACGAGTCTACCTTTCCAAGCCTCGTTTACACTCCCTAACCCAGAGTGAAACCCATACTTAAACAGCACCACAGAGCTTTTTGGCTGATTAAATGACATCACGTGGCTGTTTCATTACAGTTTTTCTCGATTGCTTTGGCACATTTCATGAATCATATTTAACATTCTCAAGACTATAAGAGCATTTCTCCAAACAGTTCATGCATATAGCACAACACTATGGTTTAGCTGCAAAAGACTGTAACTTACCCAAAATAATTAACTCATGTCTCAAAAGTAAATCATTCCACTAATGAATTAGTCAGTGCCATCAAAATGAAAAGTACAATTGGCATCATTTTAACCATGATATGCATAGATACATTGTCTGTATGTCAGTGTCAGTCTGCTCCTGATCCCCACGATTCTGAATGACAGTCGGTTCCCATTTTCTCATTGTTAGTGACTGATCATTTTTCATTAGCAAACTGATACTTATTCATGTCAGAGAGACCAGTTTCAACACTGCAAGGCTCTACATTACAGTGTGTACAGTTCACTGGCAAGAGGAAGCACTTGCATGCACATGTAACTCCTTCAGATCTCAGGTCACAGTACAATAGCAAACAAAAAAGTCACACAGCACTGTATAACACAAAAACAGCAACATGGCAAAACAAAACAAACTGAAAACAAAACCATGTACTGCGTGAAACAAAAACACAGCAATGCTGTATCATTGCAGTTTATGGGATGCATTTTTACATCATTCTCAAAGCTTGGGTAACTGTCCTGCATGTGGTGACTAACACGATGATCACACACATATATAGTTTTGGGTGTAAATTTATTACAATGGTAATTTGGCTATTTTGACCAACAAGACTAAAGCAACTGAAAATTGTGCCAAATGATGACAACTGTACAAAACCATTTGCATACATGTACTAAATCATTTGGGAATGATGTTATGCTGTGCAGAAGTGACATTATGGTGTAGGGATGACACTCATTGTTTTGCAAATTGTCATTAATTGTCATTTGAGAAATGCTCCAAAGCAGAATAGGACTTGGAATATACACTTCAAATCCAACAGGGGGCAGCAGTTCATTTCAGAGCAGCAATGCCTCACGATTTTGCAGCTGGAGATAATGAACAGTATGAGAACAACACAGACCTATTTGGATTGTACAAATAATAGTGTGTGAAATTCCAGTTCTACTAAACCTAGAGGGTGAGTTCAGTGCTGGACACATGTTCTTAATGTCACAAGGCATTTTTGTATCATTTAGATTATTTACCGATTAGACATCCTTACACAAAACTACTAATGCAACCTTCCTTTTTGTTGGCTGTAGTTTTAAGTTACTGGCTAGGATGATGGATAAACCATCCGTCCATCCATTTTCCAACCTGCTTATCCTTCTGGGTCACGGAGGGTCTGGAGCCTATCCCAGAAGCTACGGGCACGAGGTGGGGAACAACTCGGGATGGGGGGCCAGCCCATCGCAGGGTACACTGACACTCACACACCATTCACACCTATGGGCAATTTAGTAACTCCAGTTGGCCTCAGCATGTCTTTGGACTGTGGGGGGGAAACCGGAGTACCCAGAGGAAACCCCACAACGACACGGGGAGAACATGCAAACTCCACACACATGTAACCCAGGCGGAGACTCAAAATTAAATTGTTCCAATTTAATACAAGAACCAAACAATCGGTCAATGATAATGAGTAAGTGGAAAATGGCTCATTCAGAAATGTGGCTCTCAGGAGCATGCTTACACTGACATACTGGCAATATACACTATCCATTATCTGTACCGCTTTATCCATCTGGGTCTTCCCAAAAATGGGACACCCCTCCAAATCATTGAATTCAGGTGTCCCAATATTTTTGGTAAGATAGTGTATCTAATCATTTTGACAGTCATGCTTAATACGTTTCATTTTGGTGGCACTGAGGAACAATTTTACATTGAGTTATGATATGGATGATACCAAGCATGGATCTTCGCATGGATGTGACAGGTGATTAATCGTAATGCACGTAGAGCCGCAGAGCGATGTAATGTATGTGTATGGCTGATACCCAGTAAAAATCTACGTTACCTGAACGTTGGTATTTTGTAGTGATTATCATGCTGTGAAAGTGCACAAACACAACACTGATGAGTATAGATAATGGATAGTGTATATTGTCCATTGATGTGAAAGGTGAAAACTTCGATCGCGTTGCGGTACCTGAAAATATTAACCTATTTCAAAGATATTTTGCACGTTTAATTACGAGGTCCAGTAACAACTTTTCCGCACTATTGGAAATTGCTATTGGAAATTTTGATTTTTACCACCCCACCTTACTGTGCACCTTATCAAGCTGCTATTGCTCAACTGGGGGGTGGGTGGTCCTTTCAGTTTATTAAAACAAAATTTGACCAGGTTGCAGTGATCCAGTTGCAAGTTTCAGTGAGCCAGCAATCGTTGGTGACTGGAAAGGGGCACATGGGACAACAGACCCTTCATCAGGAGAAACCCTCTAAATGCCCCCTTCTGGGACACAAAAATAAATGCCCTTCAATTCAGTTAAATTCAACTCTGCAGTGGTTGTCAATAGCAACCTTCCTGAAACAGACCGATACCTGATTCACTGCCACATGGATGCTGGGTTCCCATCATAGATAACATCATTACAACCAAGCCCCCATTTAACAGAGCGTACCGGTCTGCCCCCACCCGAAAGAGGTCAAGGCTGAGGCACCTGTTCTTGCTCTTATCTAAAGGGTGATGCTGCCCATGGTCTGTTCAGTGAAAGAAAATCCAAAAATTCTGATGGCAATCTGTTTCTTTCATAGATAGATAGATAGAATTTAGTGATTAATTGTCATTGTTGACACACCAGAGCACACAGTGTACAACAAAGAAATGTGTCCTCTGTATTTAACACATATGTGACAATGTGACATAGCAGGGGGCAGCTAATTCAATGCATTAGTATATAAAAGTACCATTATTTTGTTCCGATTGTGTATTTTTTTTTCTGTGAGAGAATAGCTGAACTGTTTCTATAGCAACAGTGAGTAGGGATTGAATGTCGCTGAGCAGCCGTGTGGGACCCGTGTGCTGTTCGGGTTGCCCACCCGCCCACCTGACATGTCACCCCTGGCACACGCTCCCTGGATGCACCAAGATACAGCACCAATAGCCTTAAGGTGTATACGTCAGACTAAATCCACGTCGTTTCAGCAATGGGTGCGTTTGACTTGGGCTTAGGTCTGTCTGCAGCTGACATGACATGGAGCGAGATCTGCCAGCAGCTGCAGGGCTGGAATATAAACTGACTGCAGCCAAGTCGGACAACTTCTACGCCTCGTAGTCTGCGAGACCTGACTGCAATGGCAGCACTGCCAGAAGGGTGTAGATAAATCTATACAAATATCACCTG
>JAODJU010000002.1:5377981-5390599 GCA_026776725.1 Gnathonemus echidnorhynchus | reverse complement strand
ATCTTCAGCCAATAAGGGCAAAGTTGTGTCGTCACGGAGGCGGTTCCAGTTTGTGCAGCCGGCTGAGAGGTGCTGCACGATCTGTCTTAAGTCGCCATAAGACGGTTTTTGTACCATGTGACATAGTGACGTGGGGTGATGTTTTGCAGCGCCAGTTGAAGTCAGACAAAAAAAATCTGTCCATGATGCATTGCGTCAGGACCAGAATGCATTGCTTTAAGCCAGCACTGTAAGTGGCTGCATGAAGTCGAACGCACCTATTGATAATGGTTACTTTTCCTTATTGTTGCATGTGTGTTTACCTGTGTCTTGTGTGTACTCGGTCTGATACTCGTGTGTAATTGGTTCGTTGTTCGTTGGGTGCCTGATGTAGTCCTTTTCATATAATAAAGAGCATGCTCTCCCTGGAAAGCTTGTCTCTGTGTCTCTCTTTGCTCCCATGATGCCTCGGTCTGCCCGACGCCACATTGGTGTCAGGAATGGGATCCTGGAAGTGATCCTGTTGGCGTGGCTGGAGCGGGCGCTGATCACCATCGTCCGACAAGTTTGCCACAGCCTGGCGGACTTCGGTGGCGGAGAAGTGACGGCACCCCCCAAGGGACGAGAAGCTCGTCTGCTGGTGCTGTGCAAGAAGAGGGCACCGGGCACGCCACCGGGCACGCCACTGCCCGGAACTCGCACCAGAGCCTCCGGCAGATGAGCAGGAGACGCTGTGGAAAGGGAGGTACCCTCCGCGCTATCCAGGATGCACCGGATCTGTGCAGCATGCCCTGAAGCTGCTCCTGCCTGCCCGCCAAAACTTCGGCGAAGACGACATCGGTGACCGAGGAGGGCGGGCACTACAGCGGACTCAAGCCTCTCACCGGCTGTCAAAAGCTCCCCGCTCGTCAGTGATGAGAAGCCGTGGCGCGACTCCGACTGCAAACACGACCAACAGAGGCAGGGGCGGGGGCGTGCCGCAGCTGGGAGGCACAGGTCACTGCAGAGCACCGCCGGACTTGACGAGTAGCGGGAGTGGGACCATCGTGACCGTGAGCGGCTGTGGGAGTCTGCAGAGTAGGAGCGGCAGGAGCTGGAGCAGCTCCGCGGTGAGTTGGCCAGCTGGGAGAAGGCACGCGACCGCCAGGGCTGCCTGGCCGAGGCAGCGGAGGCGGCATTACGGGGCTAGGAGGAGGCCGCACCACTGGAAGTCTCCAGCAGCCCTGTGCGCTGGGTGTCCCCAGAGAACGGAGCCTGGCTGTGGGAGTCACTGGGCATGGTCAACCCTGGAAGATGTGCTGGGTCCCCTTAAGGTGCGGAAGAAGGGTCGGCGCCAGCGGGGATCCGCCATGCCAGCATCGCCCAGCGGGGAGCAACCTGCCCCGTCATCGGAGGCGACGCACCGGCAGCTGCCAGGGGACCCCTGGGACTCGCATCATCACTGAGGTGGGGACTGGGGGTGGTGGTCACCGGGACGGTCAACCTCTGAGGAGGAGGCAGTGTAGCACCGTAGCACATGTCCCAGCATGCCCCGCGTGCAGTTGTAATTAGCCCTTGTTGTGTTGTTGTTAATGTTAATGGTTACATTTCCTTATTGTTGCGTATGTGTTTGCCCGTGTCTTGTATGTATCCGGGTCGATCCTCATGTGTAATTAGCTTACATAAATCTCCCACCCTGTATGCATCTTACAGTTCGGTGCCTGACAACCTTGTGTTTCCTATATGTTATTGGTTCGGTGCTCGTTGGGTGCCTGATGTAGTCCTTTTCAGGACTGTTAATAAAGAGCGTGCTCTCCCTGGGAAGCGAGTCCACCTGACGCCACAGAAGCACTGTTTCATTTTATCAGTGTGTTACTTGGTGGGAATCTTACCTTCAGACAAAATAGATGCAAAGGCTTGTATGACCTCAGCACCCATCTCTGCGCATTTGGAATGAAAACCTCTGTATCACTGTCCATAATCAAATTTGAATCCCCTAATCAGAATATCTCTAGCAAACTGAGTTTTGTGTTATATGTACAATACAATACAATAATTTTAGTGATTCTGTTTTGTTTTGTTTTTAAAGGCTGCATATCTGAAACTCTTACCTGTATGTTTAGTAGGGATGTAACGATACACTCAACTTATGATTCGATACGATTCAGGATTCTGAGTTCACAATACGATTTTCTCACGATTTTTTAGCAGAATGAGCTGCAGACAAATTTATTCAAAAATATTACTTTATCTTTCTAAACTGTGCAAAATGTGTCCTCTTCTTTACAGTGCAACTGAAATTGAATAAAATACTGTTTTAAAAAAAAATCCCAAATCAAAATAAAAAAATCTTCAAACACTGTAAATAAACAGTAACGCTTTACATTAACTGCACCTTCATAATGCTTTTATATTGCATTCATAAAACGTTTAGTATGCCTTCATAATGTATTAAGTATTCAGAAAGCATTCATAAACATCATGCATGTATACCTTTACATCCTAACATCCCTTAACAGCTGTAATTAATATACATTAATAACAAACATTATATAATAATAACAAACATTATAATTGGATAATCATGTAATGTTTGTTATTAATGTATATTAAACCTGTTAAGGGATGTTAGGATGTTAAAGTGTACTTGCATGCTGCTTATGAATGTTCTATGAATGCATTATGAAGGTACACTTAATATAAAGTGTTCCCTAATAAACTAAGGCTTGCATGTGCAACTTTTTAGCGTGGTTTGCCCTTTTAATAATCTTTGCTCTGGCAGTGGTCAATTGAGCTCACTGTGGTGCCGGTGGACATGCTGAAGCATGTTCGTTGTGCTATTTGTGTATGTTATCAGTCTTTTGCACGCAGTTTTTCTCTTGTCTGTGCTTTTCTCGTCGTTTTCGTTTGTGATTAGCGGAAAGCTAAAATGCCGCCACACCGCCCACTTAAGATCGGGGGGTGTGTCCTCAATTTCAAATTCACTCGCCATCTCGCGTTCAGTCAAAACCAAAAACTAACGTACGACGTCGACGTGAATACACAGTGACAACTGACGTCATGAAATCAAATGCAATATCACACCAGTCTTTCTGTTAAGTAAAGTACTGTGAAGTACTCCTTCATTTTCCACATCGGCCGGTTTAAAACGTCATACATTTACATAGATTTTTAGAGATTCATCGTTACATGCCTATGTTTGGGCTAAAGTAAATGACAATAGGAGGAATAAAACTCACCGACCACTCAGCATGTAAGTCAGCTGTACACTTTATTTTTTGTTTTCACTGCACTTATTTTATAAATGTCCGTGAAGCTGCTGTATTGGCTACCCCCGGTCCTCCACGTCCCTCTCCTGGTCCAGATTACAATTCTTTCATGGCTGGACTGTGGTCGGTCTCACCAGTTCTGTGTCTGACTTGGTGCAGTTTGGGATGGGTCTTCTTCTGTTCAGTTGCCTCATAGGGCTTCTGTTCTGCTTCTTGGGGGCTTTCCCCAAATCACTTTGTGATCAGGTTTGTCTCTGGTCCAGTTTAGACCTCAGCCGCTGCATGTTGGCCTTTGACTGGGTGCCCCTGCTCAGTCTGCTTTTGATGATTCTGCATCAAAGCTGCTGTCTGTCTATCTTTTCCACGACTGAGGCAGCCCTGTCCAGTGGGCTTCTCACCTGCTGTACATTATCGTCTTGTTGGTCACCAGCAGGACAATCATTGGCCATATCATGACTGACTTCAGCCACGGTAACCATGTCTGCCTGTCTTGGCCTAGTCTTTCTCAGCTTCTTTCAGAACCTGAGAAGAGTACCCTTCTTTTTTGGGCCTTGAACATTTTCTTGTTTAGGGCCCTGTACCTTTGTGCAACTTAATCCCATAGTGAAATTATGCAAATGAAATAGCTTAGCTTCTCTTTCACCAGTGCTTCCTTTGAGAGAGTCTCTAAGAATAAAATGTGAAGGTGAAATTGCTTTTTATATAGAAAAATCTTCCTTCGATGACATCACTGACCAGTTCCATAATTCTATTCTGTTCTGACATCACAGAGGTCCCTCCATATAAGGCATCTGTCATTTCATTATTTATACCAGTACAGGGTATGCTGATTGGTTTGAAAAATAATATTACATCATTATTTAGAAAAATACCTGTGAGTGTGTGTGTGTTATCCCTTATCCTACCAATACCATCCACATTATTACTTAAAAACTTGCTTGCCATCCTTTAATGAGTGGCAGCCACCGTTTCGGCACACCCCCGGTGCATGGTCTCCAAGGCGAACTTCTTTCGCTTTGGTTCCACCCACTGTCCACGATTGGCTGACATATCTGTGACGTGGCCTGGTTGGTCAGCAGGACTAATTATGCAGTTAATAGCATGCTTTGCGTCACACCATGCGTATCTTTAAATATGTGTAGATTAATATGCCTATTTGCGTATTCCTGTTAATAGTAGATGTTATAACTAGAAATACTCTGATTGATCAGGAGCGAATTTAAATCTTCCGATTTCCATTCTTAATTACTCGATCATATGTGCAAATGGAGTCGCTCACGGAGGATCATCTGCTAAGGCATTCAGCACCACAAATCTCGTTAGACATTTGCATCTTCACGGAGAAGAGTACGAAAAATATGCGCCAGGGTTTATCTTTGCACTCCGTGTATGGCTGTGTAGAGTGGCCACATGTTTTGGATGAGAAGAGGAGCAGACTCATTCCAAAAAAGCAGATATCCTTATATTTCTCAAAAAAAAAAAAATCTACCTTTGTTTCTTGGAAAAATACAGGCCTGTCACTAAGTGCGAAATTCTGGCTCATTTTTTGTGGTAGTGTCTATTCTCTTTTTATTGTTTATTTTACCCAATTTAAGATTCATTATCAGTTAAGCCCCTTAACTTTATCAGCAATCGGTATCGGGGGATTATCAGCCCCAAAAAGCCTGATCGGAGCATCTATAGTAACTTATGCTATAACTTATATAGCAACTTCCATTTTTTAAGAGCCGTTATCTTTATTAAACTACTCACAAACTGGCTGCAACACGTTTTTTGTGCTGTGTGTGTGGGTATGCTACATGGAAAACATTCAGCGCCCTCTAGTGTCATGCCGTGGCATGGACCGAATGAGGTGGCAGCGTCGTTTTGAGTGTGCGAGAAATTGGTTTCGTCGTGTTCCATTTCATTTTGTCCGGACGTCGTTTGATGTATGCCGCCGCCTTTAAAGACACCTATGACAAATAACCGAGGAACATGAGGCAGAATGGCGAGAGCAGGCCGTGAGCTGGCTGGCAAGGATCTCTCCTGGAGGCCTGGCTGGTTTGGAAAATGTATCCCAATAGATTAGGGAGATGTGTTCTCTGAGGATGAAATGTATTCATCCTGTAGATGTTGAATTACTACTGTTCTTTAAGATCAAAAATGAATAATCTGTATGGATTTTAATGTTCTAGCCTCATTTTATGTTAGACAGAGCAGTTTTAATTGCTAATGCTCTACTAGGTAGACAGACAGGATACTCTGCTGTTCAGGTACATTGGAATGCTGCTTTCAGCACATACCACCTCGCTCTCCTTCGAGATGTACCCGTGAGGATATGGAGGGGAGAGGGAAGCTTATGATCTGAGTGGAGAGTCAGCATCCCTGTCACACATTTGTATCTCAGGGGGGTTAAGGGCTTTGCTCAAATGCCCAAAAGGCTTAACTATCCCGTCACAGTTGGGATTCAAACTAGCAACTTTCTGGTTTCCAGCTTAGAGGCCTAACCCACTGAGCCACTCGCCACCCAAACCACTGGCCTACAAAGCAAATGTCAAAATTCAATGTCAAAACACAATCAGACCAAAGCCATCATGAACAGCAAAGGAAGTGTTTTTGTTTAGTGAACCCTCTTCCAGTAGCCTAATGGTGGGCTAGAGAGCTGCCCCAATAGTGAAAAATGCAATATTACCTTCAGAAGACCCAAAAGCACCTTTAAAATGGAAAGTGAATGCTTGGGATAAAAGCTAAAGAATTTCTCTCTTTTCAAGTTACACGCGTGTCCTTAGAGCAGCTGGAGGTCACTGGCCCTTCACTGATGTAACGTCACTCCCTGAGCTGAAATATGATCCCTCATCCATTAGATACTCATCTATACACATCATGTAAATCCTGCTGTCAGCAACTGCCCAGCCAGCCCGCAATTCCAGTTATTTTCACTGGACCTGCTGGCTCACCACCGTCAGCTCAGCACTGCCAGGGTTGCCGTGGCAACGATGACCTTTCTGGAAAGTTCTTCACTTACTGAGCGATTCCTGGGAGTGAAGGAGTTAGATGGCTGTTTGTGACGGGTGCAACACCCCTCTTAGATGTCTCGTGTTAATAATCGCTGTAGTCTGATATTGACTTAATCAGCCGCAGTATCGATCACAGGCTCCTTAATAAATGCTCCTCTGCAGTGTTTTAATTAAATCAGATTCTTTTGTTCTCTGGTGACTCTTATACTTCGAAGAGTAACAGATTGTTGTGAAGCAAGCAAAAAAAAATAATTGTATCCAATGGCTGTTCGTCAGACCTTTTCTGGGAAAATACAGCCCCAGAAAGCATATTTTAATTAGCTAACAAATGCAGTTCACTGACATGCAGAAGTCGCAGTCTTGGTATAAAACTGACCTATAGATAGGTGGCCGCAGGGCTGTGATCGATGGGCACTTTTGTGCTATGCTGTGTGTTTCCATTCCGAGGACCTCGGAGACCTCAGCCCTCTTGACACTGTTGGCATCACCATCTGGGAAAGGTTTCATCCTCCTATTCCTGACACCTTCTCTCGTCTGAGGGTCGCAGGCCTCTCATCTCCACTGTTGCCCCAAATGCATGAACAGCTTCAATTCCATCCACTCAAGTAAAATCTCTCACTCATCTTTAAATATACATACTCTGCTACCTTCCATGCTTGACATATATGGCAGTTTCTCTCATTTTGACCTCAAAACGACACCAGCAAATTTATTTTATGGTGGAATATAAAAATCCTACTGTTTCTCAAGCTGTACCAACATTGCCAATTCTGGTGCATTTTTGCTGCACTGTGTATATCAATTTAAATTAAGACTTAATTAATTACTTGGCTTTGAAACAGCGTCACAAATACAGTCGTCGCAGATGTTTCTGGGCCTGATTAACCTCATCTCTAGTCTCTGCTGCCTTTCTGACGTGCTGCTTAATGAAGTTCCTTTCTGCTCCCAGTTTTCTCTCCCCGTCATACTGGAATGCCTTTCCTTGACGCCTGCGGCTCTTTTTGCTGCCCCCCCCCCGCCTCTTTTTACCTGTTTCGATACCCGAGAGATCCGCCCCGGTTCCTTGTACTCAGCAGGAGAGGCATCGGCCCTGCAGGCCAGCCAGGTCTGAGCATTGCAAACAGAGGCCATGGGTCTCTCAGCTGACAGCAGCCATCAAGGGGCTCGCCGGCCCGCTTGCGCGTCGACGCTGGGTGGGCGGCCTGCTCCAAGCACCCCACCTCCACTATGGTGCGGGTCCTTAGTCCCTTCACCCCCAGGAAGAGACAAGCTCTCTCTCAAAGCTCATCAGATCAAGTTTTCACAGTAACTGCGTTGGAGGTGGGAATCCAGTCATGCAAAACGCTTGTTTACTTTTAATCAGAGACCGTTCTCCCTCCTCCTTATCTAAACTGCATGCTGACAATCAGTAGCAGCTCCCCTCGGAGGCAATAAAGTGGAACTTCCTCCCTAAGAGAATATACTGCCCGCTCCACCTGGCCTGATGAAATGGGGGGGTGCCTCACTTTTGGAAATATTTATATTTGTAAAGAGTCTCTGTGATTGTGTAATATCTATTTTCTTGCCCTCTCTAATTAGGTAAATGTATAGGCAATGTTTCATAGGACTTAAATGGAGTTTTGCAACGGTTTCGTAACACAGACTCACATAAAGCCAGAGGGGTATGACATCATCGCTCCTCACCCCTAGCCGACTTGCAATTTGTATTGAAGCCCCAATAATTAACAGTAATTAGCAGCCCCGGTGGCTAAAGGCTGACATCAGTCCATTCTCTCAGCTTCCACCCCTTCAGTGGCATTTTCCCGTTTCAGATGGGTCACCTGCTCTCTTTCGGCACGCCTTGGTGCGCCGCACCCTTAAACACAATCACTGCTCAACCCTTGACCTAAAAAAGTAACATTCCTGCACTGTTACGCTGCAGTCAGGATGCGGAAAGTGATTCTCTCAAAAACACCACTCCACCCACATTGCTGAACGTATGACAGAACTATTCTAATTACCAAGCTGGCTCATTATAAGGGACAATGGAGGTTAATTTCGCTATTGTTGAGGAGCATAAGACATAAACAGAGGGATGGATTAGGTGTTTGATTAGTAACCGCAAGTGGACGTGAAAGGTGAAGTCAGAGGCCGAACATGAAACGTGGGAAGATTATTTTGCCATGTAGGGTAGAGCATATGCTGTTAGCCAGGTCTAATGAAGAAGTTCACCCAAAGTCCAGCACTCATCATCACATGTGCTGTGAACAGTGGCATTTGAAGGTCGTGTGGAGCCACAGAGAATCCTCTGCACACCGGGGGGGGGAGATCCAGCAGATGCTAAGATGACACCCCCTGTGAAGATGGCGTCTGAGACGGGCACCTTTTCGACGGCTTTCCCTCTGACTGCTCCCGCTTGGTCAGAAAAGGGAGGACAGTGAAGCCCATGCACTGAGCTCTCCATGATACCCATGCATTCTTCTGATCTGTATGGCGCTGAATGTTATAAGCAAGAATTTGCATTAAAGCGGCATGTGCCTGCACTGGAATCCTTGGTGCTATGCAAAGGACAGGGCGACTGTGCGTTAACCGCACTCGTTTTAGTGTCAAAAGTCTTAATAAATGTCTAAAAATTAGGAAAGTTTTCTGTCTTTGATTAAATTTTCTTTTGTCTGTTTCTTTTGCCAAGTGTAGAGCTCAACATCTGCTGTTCCTAGATGACCAGCAGGTGGCGGCACATTGGCCAGCAACGTGATGTAGTTTTTCAAGTTTTTTTCCTTGTGCTTGTAACAGATTTCTAAGAATTAGTCTCTACACAATTTGCGATTTGCATTTATGCAGATGGCGACATGACTTTGCTATGATTAATCAGTGTAATTTGTCGATCCACGGTAATATCAGTAGCAGCACTTAACATATTACGGTCTGTGGAGAACAGGTCATACCAGTTAAGGGTATTTATGTTGTAAAACATAAAATGTAACCTTCATGTTTTCTCTGGGATGTCCTCAGTTATGGCAGGAGGGGGTGAGGCTGTGAGTGCCAGGTAGGGGTGGGGCTTTCTGTCCCATATTCACACCTTTAAGGTGGCTGTACACTTCAAAGGACATTCAGACAAAATAAAATCGAACGTGGGCAAGAACAATCTGTCACATGCGTAAAACAATCCCAGTTCATGTCACACCATAACACTAGAGGGCGCAGAATGTTTTCGATGCAACAGACCCACACACAGAGCGCAAATAAACGTGTTGTGGCAAGTGTGTGAGTCATTTTAATAAAGGATATGACAGCTCTTTTAAAATGGAAGTTGCTCTTTTTATTAACAGCCACTGTTGGTTTAATACTAGCAGCAGCACAGACAGAGAAGCCAGCAATTTACACAACACTCAGGGTTACAGGATAATGAAACATACGCATTATACGGTTAACATAAATACCCAAATACACATATTAATTTACACTATTTAAAGTGTGATGTAATGCAAAGCACGCTAGTAACTGCATAATTAGTCCTGCTGACCAATCCTGCAGCGCCATATTTATGTCAGCCAATTGTGGACAGCAGGTGGGATCAGGTGGTGCATGGAGTCGGCGATGTCCATGGTGATTGCGGCTCAGATAATGTCGCATTGCTAAAATGACGTCGATTCCTTTGATTTTGTCTGAAGAATTTGGCCACCTTTAGCTGACATGACAGCTTGGCAGATACAGTATCTCTTCAGTAATTTATGGTTTAACAGAAAGAAATGAGCTGCTTTAAACTAAATATTTATGTATATTATTCATGCACCACTAAGGCCGGCAAGGGAGCGCGAGTTTGTTTTTTGTATGCGGAAGTGTTGCTCCGCATGATGAAGAGATGCTATTGCCTCATGGTTGGCGATGGGCTCAGTGCGCCCCTTAGGGGCTGGCATAAGGCGTAGCGCATTTAGCCTTGATCCCCTCAGCAAGCAGTGGCCTGCATTAATGAGCGGCATCAGCAGTACTGGCAGTACTGTGCGTTGTGATATGAACACATAAGCTGAGCAATCTTGGACAATTCCTGCCCCGTCGTCCTTCAGTGAGCATCTGAATTTCTCCATTAAGCCATTTTAATCCATCCATCTTCCATTTATTCAGAACGGGGTCACAGTGAACCTGAGGACGCCCAGCATGGGATGTGAGTATGTTGCTGGGCAATTTACAGACATCAGGCCAAGGTAAGTGAATTATATAAATGCTTGAGTTGTAACTACACGAAATTCACGGTTCTGTACAAACCTTGGTTTTTGGTTCACAGTTCGATGCAATCTCAGTACAGCAGGGAAAATTAGTTTTTTTATATTAGCTTTTTGTTTATTATTAACACATATTATTAACATAATTAGAAACAGTTGTAAACCAAAGTTAACGTTTTTGTCGACGTGCGTATAACAATACTTGAGACGCTTATTTGCAAATATTATAAATATAAGTAAATATTAAAAGCAAATACTGTTGGGTGGCCAAGAATCGTCAATGCGGGATGTGAACGATGGGTATTCCATGTGGTATCAACTGACAGATGGTCACAAATGATAGATAATTGTGATGGTGTTCATGGGAGTGATGTGTCACGGCATACGGGGTGTCGAGCCCTGCTGCGTGTGGCCGGTGTAACCACGAGCCAGTCAGAGTCCCCATGCTGACCCCTGTCCACTGTCGAAAGCACCTAAGATGGGCACAGAAGCATCAGAACTCAGCCTTGGAGCAATGGAAGAAGGTGGTCTGGTCCGATGGAGCATCATGTGGACGGCGGGGTGTGTGTCAAGCATCTGTGGCACGCCATGGGCCAACAGGTCTGATCCACGACTCTGCAGCCCCATACACAGCAGGGCTGACAGCACAGAGTGTCAGGACACATTTCTCCCATGATCGACATCATCATCATCAAAATTATCTGCCATTTGTGCCACCGTAGCCATTCTTTTGCTTTGTCCCACATGGGATAACCTTCGCTGGAATCCCACATCAGCGAGTCTTGGCCGCCCATCGTCCTGTCAGCAGATCGCGGTGTTTCCCTCTGACCCACAAGCCTTGCCCTTGCCCAGCCGTCAGACCGTAATGAATTGGCCCTTGTCAGGGTTACTCAGATCTTTAGCCCTGCCCCTTTCTTCTGCATTCAGCACAGGAATTATGGGTGCCGAATGTTAGCTCGACATTTATTCTACCCCACACTTCACATGTGCCATTTTTACAAGATATTCAAGTAATTCATGACACGTAGGGGTGGTCATAATGTTTTCGCTCTTCGTTGTATAATGATTGCTAAATGTGTAATTCTTCATAGTAAAACCAGTAACTAAGCAACAACATAATTATGACGCGCTATACCAATGTTACCAGTCTTCTGTGGGAAGGTAACTTAGCAAGCGGTTTATAGAAACACAGAGCAGCCTCTGTGCAGCCTCCAGTGAAGAGAAACCAACCTACACAAGGTGCCAGGTCTCCACATCAGCTGAGGGACCAGGAGGGAGGCTGTGAGGCCAAGGGCACCAAGCAAACATACAGGCCATAAGGATGAAAGGTGCCCATGTAACTGACTACATCACTGCTGTCTGCAAAGTAATAATGTCCTTCTTTCCTCCAGGAGTCCCCATAACTGCAATGTCCTCAAATTCACTCTGTTTATTTCATCTGTTTAATCTTTTGATCTAACCCCCAAATGGCCCATGAAAGATGCTAACGTTTGAAGTTATTACTTTCAAGATCAGGCCTGTGGCCATTTCATTACCGCCCCCCCAACACGCACACGCCCATTACCTCATCCAGATGCAGCCGCCACTCAGCCGTGTTTTTGGCGGCTGCACCGTTCACATAACTCACTTATATTGAAGTGTTTTTTAATATCATCTCACAGCAATTTGAGGTGATTGTCTTGTGGTTGGATCCCGTGTGAATATCAGCTGTGCTTTAAATGCATGTGGCACGTGGGGTGGGTTCTGTTTAATTCAGTTGTCGATGCACAAAATCTCAGGTGTTGAGGCGTGGTCTTTCGACACCTGCTGTCAGTAAATCGTGACTAATATTTTCTTTCTTTCGAAGGGCTGCAGTGATTTCCATTACTGTCAGCTTTATGAAAAGGGAAAATATAAACCAAACAAACAGTATGCTTCAGTATCAGGAAGAAAATGCTAGTGAAAAGCACAATGATCCTCACACAGCTATCACCTTCTGATAAGAACATTTTTTCCCTAAACAGAATTTTCAGTTAAATGTACTTATAAGGCGTCAATATGCCAACAGTATAATTTAGATTTTGTGCCAGTGGCACCCTGTTCACAATGTACCCCAGCCTTGTACCCTGCCCTAGCTGGGATAGGCAGTGTTGGGCATTTCAGGTCCAGAAGCTACAAATCCAGACCAAGGTTTTGTTTCTACCAACCAGTTGAGCA
>JAODJU010000002.1:5314224-5328236 GCA_026776725.1 Gnathonemus echidnorhynchus | reverse complement strand
TGGCTCATCAGAAGCCAAGTAGGATAGAAAACCTACTGGATAGTAGCTCTCCAGGACCGGAGTTGGAGACCCCTGGCATAGCTCTTCCTCTTCCACCTGTCTGCCTTTTCCCCAGGGAGCAATAATGACATTTAACACAGTGACAGCAGTGCATTCACATTTACACATGAAATGTACCATCCATATTTTTTTTCCATGTTTTGTCAGTTATTAGGTAATACATTCTCCAATGTACATTGTATGTACCATTTTCTCTTGACCTTGTCCTGCATTTATCCTAAGATGAATTTTGCTATAATTAATGATTCTCGGGAATTAATGAAGGCTATCTAGTTCGAAATAACGTGTAAAGAAACAGCAGCGGTGTCGCTTTCATAATGCTGCCACAAGAGGGAGCCTGTGTCACAGTTTTATATTTTCATGCTGACCGTGGTCAAGTCAACGACAGCGAAGTGGAAGCGTTCAGAAATAATCACAATATCAATTGTGCCAGGATGTTATCGGTTTCAGCTATCCTGTTATGTATCCGTGCGATATATTTAGCCTTTTCATTCAAATTAAAGGCAGATGAGAATTATTTTGATGATGTAAGTAAATTATAACGCTTCTATCCTACACTTGCGCAGGAAAATGCACCATTACAAGTGTCACCTGTCAGACTTGTAATTGCCACCAGTACTGCGTCTTTCCCCAACCTGTCTCCCAGCTCTTGAAGGGGGGGTTCTTTCTCAGCAGAACCTTTGTTTTCCACAACTAATATGGATGTTGTCATCTGAGCTTTTCGTCGGAGGCCATCACCGTTTCCTGTAGCGGAACAGTCATGTAATCATGGTCCAGTCTTTCAAAAGAATAGTTTGTACTCATTTAAACATAAGGCAGGCAGATTATTCAGCCCAAAAACATTTTTAATGCAGATTTTGCAAGAGTGATTTATTACATTTTGATACATCCAAGGGCAAACCCAATGACCATTAATTTGCCAGTATGGTGTAAATTGTAAAGGTAAATGTATATTTATCTCATGCCAATTTCCCATTATGGTAACACTAACCAGGTAGCGGGGTAGACAGACATCTAGTATTGGACACAAGAAATAGACTTTGGATGCAGGGAAGCAAAGATGGACAGTGAAGGACTTTGAGCTGGAAGAGACAAGGAGAAAATAATGATCACATGACTAGTCACATGATGGTACAAGGTCAAGCTGCTAGGCCTCAGTGCTGGTCTCCAAATCAAAGGGAGACACAAAAGCACCACCGGGGCCCTCAAGGCATGTGGGATGGACAGCGGGAGACCTGTGCGGGAACACGGTGCAGGAACGGGGCACAGAAGCGTGGCGCGGGAACGCGGCACAGAAACGCAATGTGAACGCAGCACAGACCAGACAGGAAGTCCCCAAGGAATGGCTTCTCACAGTTATGGTTTATTCATTCAACATTTCACATTACAAATATTTAAAAATTAAGCATACTGTTATAAATAGTTGGCTGCAAACAATTAAATAATATTAGATTTCTTTTGGGTCACTAGAACTTCTACAGACCAACTAGAAATATGGACATTTGTATTACATAACTTAATTAGAAAGGAAAATACAAAAATAGGAACTCATGTGAAATGACATATTAAAAATTAAGGTGATATCTTAAGTAAAAAAATCTATTAATAAATACAACAACCTTCCCATACACAGTTAAAAACTATTGAATTTTGCCATTAGGTAACATCATTAAACAGACATTTTTTCTTCTGAAAATGTGAACCATACATCGTGGAGCACAATATAGCAATTAGTAAAAACTAGACACTATAACATATTAAAAGCCTCACCTCAAAAATATAACAAAAATCTGATCAAATTATAAAAATTAATCATTCCATACATTCCAATTAAAAATATACCAGTAAACTGCTAAATACATTATTGACTTAATTACAATGCTATCAATCACAGTAGCTTGAAATAAAGTAAGCAAATGAGCACAAAACTTTCAATGTTTTAAAAATAACTTCAATTTTTTTATATTAGTACAAATAGTTTGATTTCTTTCTCTTTTTTTTTTTTTTACAAACACCAGCATGAAAAGGATTACAATAACAGTAGAAAATGACCGTGAAAAACATTAACATCTTCTTTAAATGTCTGCAATTAAAAATGGCATTAAGGAATTACATTGCAAAGATTTTTTTTTGTATCTGAAAATCTCAAAAAAAGTATTGCACATATAACAACTTGAAGTTAACTTGCAACATTTACCACATTCAAGTCTTAAAGTGCCCTTCAGTGTCTCAGCACAAAGGGGGCGTGTGATCAAGTCTTTCCAACCTGTTTTTCTTTTTATCTGTGCATCTTGCAGAGGCATGTATAAGGAGAAGGCATAGAGTAACACACGGGGTGGGAGGGTCATGTGGGAGCGGACGATAAATCAATAGGATCCAACCACATCTGGAGCACAATCACAACAAGTAATTTCAAAAGCTATTTCCTGTATTGGTTTCATTTCATCTTACGCCATGCATGCTAAGGATTACAACAGGACCTAGTTGGCAGCCCGAGGATATACATCTTAAATGTTAAAATATTTAAACACCTAACATCCATTCTCGTGATACAAGACCTAACTTCACCCAGATTAGTATTATTCATATTGGTAATGTCGTCATTATATTTAAGCTACCCAAACTCAGAGAGATGTTTCCTTTTATCCCCATCTAGCAGAGCAGGGTGTTGAGTGCGCATTTAGAAATATTAATATTAGCCTGACAACTTATTCTCGCCATGCTGTAAGTTTCAATATATTTTCTTTTTCAGTTTGAAGACAGAAACAGCTATTTTATAAGACCTTTAGCATTAGACTTTCAATCTGTCTTCCAGAGCGCTGAAGTTACTGCAACACGATGCTTAGAGTTCGAGAGAGATTCCTCAGCACTGAAATGTATAAAAAGCAGAATTTAAAATTATATATTTATATATATATATTTATAGATTTATATATATATATATTAAAAGCATTTTGTTTAAATGAAGTTTCCCATATATGCAGATCTCTCGGTAACAAAAGTATAAAAGCTACTTTTCACAACGTGGAAAAATTGAGGTATTGCAAAAAGGAGTTTCCCATTTGTGAGAAAAATGTGCCTCAAATGACTGCTGGGGAAAACGAAGTTTAGAAAAGTAGTGCATAATAAACTCGTCCATGTGCATGACAAAATAACTCTGCTTAAAAAAACACGGTACCAAAAGCTCAGCAGGCCGTGTAGTAGAAAAAGAGTCTCATCTCATTAACAGCATAGTCTGCAAAATAGGTGTTCCACTGCCAAAGTGTTTGCCTGTCATACCCACGAACGTCAGTCATGGTAGGAGCTGTGCAGCAGAGACACCAAAGCCAATACGAGGAGAAGTTAATCACGAGTATCTAAAGTGATATTTCAGCACTAAATCCCTGACAAGTAACGCGTAAGCACACCTACAAACTACCGAAATTACTGACATCAGCTCAGTGTGTTTCATGCTCATTCCCCTCCCCAAGGCCTGTGTGATGGCGTGACGGTAAGTTCTCCGAAATATCAGCATGTCTAGAAGCCCCTGTCCCCATTTTAACCTTTGGAAATGAAAGGGAGCGACTGCACCTGTGTGTGTAAGTGAGGCCACCTCACCGACTGCCCCAGATCACTCAGAAGCCAGTCTTTGGTTTGCCCATCTCATGTTCGTAAGACACCAAAAGCTGAAACGATGAAACAGGATTCGAGGGAAGCAATGCTGCAAAGCCATCTTTGGCAGGAGTTTCTGAAGTTTACCATGTGTGCCAGGCAGGCCAGGGATCTGTCTATGCCACCCACTGCGCCACACGCTCAAAGACGCATACAGGGGTGCAGAGACAGAGTCGGGGTTTTACAGTCAAATCCCCCACAGAATACAGAAATACAACTCCTTTAGTGTTATTTATGGGGTTTCAATAGATATTTTGGTCAACCTGGAAGACCTTCAGGTCAAAGCAGTACTGGCGCTCACTCAGAGCATCCTAGTGGTCAGCACATGCCATACGCAGGACACTGAATTCACCCAGGCAGCATCTAAACACCTGGCATTTCTGTCTCCCATTGGGTCAGCATGTTTGGGGGATTATGGCTGTACGTGCACATGGGAGAGATGTAGGGCAGCTTCTTATCTATCTCTTACTCATTAGATTAGCAGCAAAGCTTGAGGTATTAGGTTCTGCATGTCAAAAACGGGGCATCTAATGCTAACAGCTGTAATGGAATCGCGTTACTATGGTTTCGATTAGGATGACATGCCATCGACTGTGGAAAAGGGCCACCTGTCTGAGCCTATGGGACATTTTTTTTTTTTTTCCTTTTTTTTTTTTTCATTGAACGTTGTCAAGCTTTGGTCCATGACATGGACAGTGATGTCAGATCAAGTATGGACAGTGCGTCCTACGACGGAAGGACACGGCACCCCCGGGGGCACACGCCTGAAGACTCTGCATACAGCGTGCACACAAATCCTGGAAATGGGGTTGGGGAACAATTGCAGTCATCTGAGAAAACTAGACGAATCGATTATCTACCTGATGCGTTCATGAGTGCACTGACATGTGAATCGAAACGGAATCAAACTAAGGTATGGGATTACTCCTAAATGTATTCTGCCTCCCTAAAGAATTCCAGTTTTAAAATAAGCAAGTACTTCGAGATTAAATTAAATACCACGCAATTAAAAAGTAAAAGGAACCTGCAACAGAAAGTGCGTTTCTATGACGTCTGGCGAGTGTCTCGATGGCACCCCTGCTTAGTTCCAGCGGAAGGAGATGTGCCGGGGCCGGTCACCGCCCTCCTTCACCAGCGGCTTGTGGAACTCCCGGCCGGCGCGCGAGTGGATGGCCGCCCAGCAATATTCACAGTAATACTGGAGACAGGTGACGTTGGCGCAGAAGAAGGGCGCGAACTTGCCCCCGCAGCGCGTGCCCTGGCACTCGTCACACAGCTGGTCGTCCAAGACGTACGGCTTCACCTCCACCTGGGAAGAGAGAACGGGCGAGCCGGGATTGGGCCAGGTCAGGGTAGGGGCTGGAAGCTCCGGGACGGATCGGCCCGGGAACTCAGGATAAAGGGAAAGAGCGCCCGTGTTCTCATTTCAAGGAAAAGAGAAACTTTCAGAAAAATGAGCCTGAAAATTTAGTCCCTCAATTGTCTAGAAGTCTTAATTACGTAAAGCATGTGGGTTACTGGGAAACAAGCTGTAAAAGATCACGAGAGACTGAGAGGATCAACAGCAGGTCCCACTGAAAATGCTTAATTAGAAATTTTGAAATGCTTTGGAAAAGTGACTTATCTGCGTAACAGGAAAAAAAAAAAAAAAAGCGCTAGATTAAATAGTATTAGATTAAAATGCAAAACCGAACATATTCAAAATGCAGAACAGGCTGGAATACGGTCAAGTCCCCCTATGACAGCAGGCCGCGGGTCTCACCCTGAAGAGCACTGACTCCCATGCTGGAGAGATACAGTAACATACCATTAGAAATGACGGCATGTTCCAGAAGCCATCCAGGAAGATACTGGCCGTCAAAATAAAAGCGAACCCGGCATTTCCATCAGGGGGCCGAACATTAGCATTAGCTCAGTAAGTCGGCCGCATGCTCGTGCTGCTCGGAGAGGATGAGCAAACACGTCTAAAATAACCGCTTTAAATGTAGGCGGAGAGGATGAAAATAAAAATAAAAGTGAAAATACAGGGCAGGGCAGCATAAGTAGCGGCAGTTAGGCGGCGGGCGGCTGCCTCACCCGTTTATCGATCTCGCCGTGCTGCAGCTGCACGAAGCGTGCGCTGATAGCAGCGATGTAGCTCTGCTGATTGGAGAAGGCCACCCGGCCTGCTCCCTTTGGGTACTTCAGCTCCGGGTCGGTGTCGATGCCGGCATAGCACACGCCTCCGTACAGCCTGTCCATGATCATAGCCAGCTCCACTGGGGGGGGGGGGGATAGACATGCAGACACACACAGGCAGACACAGGGACAGACATGCAGAGATGTACACAAAGACACAGATGTCATTTAGTCAAGATGGCTCCACAGTGACCTTTTTTAACCTTTTTTACGTCCACCCAGCTTCTAACTGCTGATCTGAGTCAGACATCAACACAAAGATCAAATGATCTCCAAAATGAAACAGGGTAGAGCACTAATGAAAACACTCTCTGTTAGGATGCAAACACACGTGCTACATGAATGTGGCCAGATAAATAAAAAAAAACTTAAAAATCAGGCCTCATTTTCACAAGATTACCCAGCGTTACATAAGGCACCTGCATTGCACTGAGATCACAAGTAGGCCTGTCACGATAATTATGCTATCGGCTTATCGCACAATACAAGGACATAACCTCATTTTGTCGTATTATTCTGACCTCGATACTGGCAAATTGTGTTTACATAAGAATGAATGCCCCCAACATTTCAGCTAGTCATGCTGCTTCCGCCCTCCCGTCTGCTCTGTGTGATGTAAGCCCAGCTGAGGGCTGATTCGTGCTTCACGTGACGGCGTGCGCACTGTGGCACACGCAACGCAGGCCTGGGGGGACACTGCACAGCAAAGCTGCTCTTAATAATCATGTTCATAAAGCGTAGTGTGGACGTTATAAGAATAAGATTTTCACTAAAACTAACCGTGCACCATGTAGTTACAGTTAAATGGTAAATTTTATTTTCTAGAGAAAATTAATCGTTTAACCAACCAATCATTAAACTAGTCTATAGATTAATCCATAGAATTATAGTCGTTAGTGGCCCAAGATAACACTGATGCAAGAATATACATGGGTATGTAGCACTGCAGTACAACCATATTTTATCTTGGTTTGTAACTATCTGGGAGTCTTTATAATCCTGTAGTGAAGAATCATACAAACGCCAGTATCTCTGGACTTTCTCAGTCAACCATTCTTCAAATCTGACGTCCTGTCATTTTTCCCCTGGCCAATGAACAATGGAGGTTCAGTGGCATAAAATCAGTGGCATAAATCAGTCTTAAACTGACAATAATATGGTTTAATCAAAATAATTTTTAGGACAATACATTGTCCAACAGAAACTTATCGTGACAGGCCAAATTACAAGAGGTTCAGACAGCATCACTAGGGAGGGACTGCCGTCGCTGTGTAACCTCAGGCTAATCGGTACAAGATGTATGTAGAATGAGAGGAGCGCCCCCGCCGCTTACATGCACGAAGAGGACGTGGTACCCCCCCAACAAAAATGGTCTTCCTGGGGTCAAGAGGCTGTGAGCCATCCATGACAAAGTCGCTGTCGTTGAGATTCCAGGGACGTATCTGGACCTGGGGGCATGAGCACAATGGTTCGGAGAACATCAAACTCCTGCACTTCCGTCTAATGACCACAAGGATGCGCGCAGCAGAAACCATCAGCAGGTGGAGCCAGCGAGCTCCAGAGGCAGCTGAGATAGAAGGTATAGACATCCAACCCTATTAAGTCGACAGTTATGCAGCGCAGATGGGTTTAATATGGAAGGACCAGTACCGGTTTGTCTTTGATGGTGGGACTAGACACACACAGGTAGAGCTTTCCGTCCTCCTCAATGCAGGCGTCAATCAAGGCCTGGACTGAGCTTTCATCTTGGAAGAGGAGGAACGCGTAACCTGGGAAACCAGAGAAGCAGCAGCCAGCAACCGTCATCCCCACGTCGGTAAAGAAAAGCCATAACGCAAAAGGACGACTGCAACCGGGAGATGGGAACCAGACTGCTGCACAGGACTGCGGTCCTTTAAGGCTGCACAGGACTGCGGTCCTTTAAAGCTCACCTTTTGGGGGGAAGTAGGACTTGCTCTCTGCTTTGTGAGGCCAGTCGACTAACAGGTGACCAAAACGACGGAAACTTGCAGTTATCTCATCTGGAAGGAGACGTCATGCACACATTTACACGGGGTACAGAAAGGGCCGTTTGTCAAGCCTCCCTCTACTAAATTATTCATTATAATCCCTTTTAT
Organism: Gnathonemus echidnorhynchus; assembly: GCA_026776725.1. Classification (NCBI taxonomy): domain Eukaryota; kingdom Metazoa; phylum Chordata; class Actinopteri; order Osteoglossiformes; family Mormyridae; genus Gnathonemus; species Gnathonemus echidnorhynchus. Next base: position 5,320,230 of record JAODJU010000002.1, on the reverse strand, counting down.
CTAGAAGAGATTCTTGTGAAATATCGATGCGAACAGTGTTAACCTTGGACTGAGACACCAAGGTCAACAAGTGGGACGGATGTTTCCTTTGCTCGCCCGCGCTCACTGTCACGGCACGTCCTGTCGCCTGACACTCGCTGACTCTCAGTGACTCTCAGATGTTTAAAATGAGCCTACAATAAGCTTCAGCTTCATGAAGCTGGGAGGGATCAATCAGGCAGTCAGATCCAGTCAGGGTTACACTCACGCATACCAACACCCATCTAATCACAGTATACCTTCGTCGATGTCTGGAGGAAGGCCCCCCACGAAGACCTTGCGGGAGTAGCGCTCGATCCGCTCCCCGTTCTGGTGAGGGAAGCAGTGAGGAGAGCCAAGGCCGCTCAAGGCCGGCTCGGTGCGCTCGTCGTCTGCAAAGTTGTCCTCCATCGGGAACAGAGAGGAGTGACCTGGGGGGAAGGGAAGGGCCCACCCACTGTCAGGCAGCTCCACCAGGCCGGGCTTCCGCTCCGGTCACACGTCAAGACAAAGAATTCACACGTCAAGTCTGCGAAGCTTTTCATCAGAAAGCCTCCTGTGATGGTGGCAGCTGCCCTATTTTGTGGCTGCGTTTGTACTGCTAAGAGGGGGCATCCCGCTGACTACAGAGGGGACGGTCGCAGCCCCCTCATCTCAGGGCGACAAACTAGAGACAGACCCCAATCTTGCAAGACGCCAGGCAGAGGTGGGGTGTGGCAAAAGCCAACAGAAAGTCAGTTCCTTCATGTGACTTCCTGGTCACAGTGCTGCCCTCAGGCTGAAGCCTGCTATTATGAAGCGGCAAACACACTGCGATAATAACCCAAGGTAGGTGCAGACTGCCCACAAATATGTCAGACCCATGTGTGTTCTGAGACACCCCTCCCCCACCCCAACACACACAGCAAAGCCTCGACTGACACAGAGCAAACGGTCATGACCACAGTAAATCTGTGAAACCATCATAGTATCTGACACCCAACAACACTGTGTCCTTTACCTCGTCGTCTGCCATAATTCCTCGCTGCATGTAAGATAAAAGACGATACGTGAGCAGACGCACAACATAAGACTTAACTTGGCTAACAAAATGCCTTGTTAACATGCCTCCAACACAAAATAGTCAAGCAACATCCAGTAAGACTCTAGGTCTTCCTGTTCACTAGTTAGGACATAGCGAGAGAGAGGCTACTTACCATTTATGGGCAAAGGGCTATCTCCCCCGGGGTGAGAGAACCCCAAGCGGCCTACAGGGCAGAAAAGACAAACTAACCTGGAATAGCTGGAGATTATAGCATTCACTGTGAACCAAAAACCAAGCATCACCTATTTCCCTTTAATGTTTTTCCCTGCACTACATAGATGCTCTTCAAATGCCCATTCTGAAGGGCACTGGAAAAACAAACATCTCCCATTTAACATGTGCCTTTCTGAGCTGTCTGCTAAGCCCCCTGCAGTGAATACAAGAGTCCTATGAAGAAAACGCTGGGCAGCAGAAGCCCCACCTCATCATCCTGCCCAACTGGAGCACTGGTATGATGACTGGCAGCCAAAGGTAGCCAATCATCACAGAGCTACTTCAATAGGAGCACAGGGCCTCCAATCAATACTGTTGTATTTTTAACTAGACTGAACGAGAAAGTGGCAGTAAAAGCAAAATGTTTAAAAATGATAATATATTTACTGGTGCATTCTGGGTCCAGATGTCATTAAAAATTTTCACAAATTATTGAGAACATTTTTTATATACTTCAGATCATATAACAAAGATAAAATTAGTATTCATTGAAACTGCATGCCTAGATTTAAACTTTTATGAACATACTTTCCATATTATATTACAACCAATAGTATTATTATGCCATAATTCTTCCTGGGTTAAAAAAAAAAAAAAAGAGGAACAGTTGGCAGTGTATCTGCGAGAGGAAAATGTCAGGAGCAGCGAGGGCGTGTGATGAGAGGCAGGTAGGACAGACTGAAGAGCAAAAGCGGCAGGATGATTTATATCTGCGCAACGGCCCCGAAACGCACCTGAGCACAAGCACGCTCGTCAGGAAGACAGGCAGGGAGCCTGAGACTGGGAACACGGGAACGAAGGACAGGAAAATCAGAGTGACAGGTACCATGAGAGTCGGGCAGCACGCGAGAGGAAAGGAGTGTTATTGAAATTGACTAAAAAGGAAAATCTGCACAGTGACAAGCTTTCAAGCGAGAGGGAAGGAGGAGTGGGAGATACGAAGTCAGATCTGAAAGAGTTAAGGGTGATATAGCGAGGAAGACATCTCTCTGGGAGCCAAGCTGAACACACAGGGGAACACGGAGATTAACGTTCAGAAGAAACGAATGTTAACATTGGGATCACATTTGCTAAGGGGGAGGAAGCGGGGCACACAGACAGTCTGCAGGCACCACACGCTTACTGGCATGGAGGGAGGGAGGGGCGAGGCAGTGATACAGGCTGGACATGTACATGCCGCCCAGCTCGGATAGCCTGCTCTAAGCAGCGCTCCCCAAAGAGCTGGAGAGCCCACTGTCACCATGACGATGATGTAGGTGGGGCAAAGCTGAAATTACCTATAATTCATTTCATTTTGGTAGTCAATGATTGGAGATGAGATTTACAAGCCACTGAACCATTTCTGTGCCATCCCTCCCATTACACCGGCAAGAGATCAACAAGTCCAAATTCAGCTTTCAACAAGACAGGCTCCATGCCTTCCATGATGGGGAGGGTCCCGTACCACACTGATAGAGGAGGGGGCAGGTTATTTTAAACCCGCAGTAGCCGCGACTGCACATTCCACCAGCAGCCTTCGTTAATTTCGCCTTCTTCGTTTAACAGAAAGCACGGTGCTGCTCGTCATGTGAGAAGCTCGCCGAAGGCCTCCTATTTTCAGGGCTGGTGGGTCGGTGTGTCCCCGAGGACACGGCCGAGGGGGAGGAGCTCGCGGATAAGCACATTGTTCTTTGCTTTACATATTTTCACATAAATTCTTCAACGCACACTTTCCTCGGGCAAGATTTTCTAATTCCTACTTGAGGTTTGTGTCTGTGGTTGGCTCCACCTAAGATGTTAGAGAAAAACGCAGCGACATGCACCGAGATGCAGCGAAGTACCTGCAGCACAGTGTGTGAGGACAGATCCCATCCTCAACATGAAAAACCCAGGAAGATTCTCAGTGGAACAGCTACAAGTGTTCTGCAGTTAAAACTTCAATTGTTTTGATCTTATGTCAAACACATAGAAATCTCTCCCATTCCTATTAACAAGGGTTCAAACAGAGCTGAGCAGGGCAAAGAAAAAAAGCTGGGTTCTACTCTTGAAAATTTTAATATTTTAATAATCAAGCTCAAAGTGTTTCTCTGAAGTGTTTCTACATAGCCAGTGGAATGTCAGTGAAACAATGACTCTGACTTGTTCTAGAATATTGCAGACATAAAGAGGGTGTTTAATATTAGTCACTGACCAGCGTACTCAGGAGCTGATCTGTTTTACACACGCTCCCAATAACCCAGTCCCAAGTGCGAGCACATTCGAAGATGCGATTAAGACGTTACCTTTTAGGGAGTCCTGCTCAGCCCTCATGATGTCAATCAGGGAGTTCTCCAGAGAGTGCATGCTGAAGCCATCGAACGGCCTGCTACGTTCCTGCTGGGAGGAGGGAGAGTGTTTTAAGTCAGTGTGCATCCGTGCTGAGCAAAGACAAAACCACCTAGGCTCATCAAAGTGAACAATAAGTACGAGCTCTCGTACCACTAAGGGCGAACGGCAACAGCATCACACTTGCAAGGTTTCTGGTGTGAACAAGTGCTTATAATCAAATCAAACACTACACTAGGGTAATATGGGTTTATAACCTTTTTACACATACATCAGCCTGGACTGATAGCCAAACACGAGAGCACAGAAACCTTGTGACTGCACAGTACTGCTAGAACGATCAACATATTTATTACACATTTATTACGTAGTAAAACGAGCTACCATATACATCCAGCAACATACTGCCACCCAAGGAGGATTGAATGACACAACTAGATAAAATGGAGGATAAAACGATGCAATTGGCCCATTGCATGTGAGTAGACCTTAATCATCTCACCAAGCCTTTTGTGTCATTATAAGGAGGCTTACATGTACTGTACGTAGAACAGAGATTCAGTAGGAGAAGATACCACAGTTTCTCAAAAATGCCACAATTTTAAATTCTGTAATTTAAATACGCACAGAAGCAATTTTTTGTTGATATATACCTCAGAAAAACTATCACGTGTAGAAGCAAGCAATGTAATTTGTGCTACTGACAGACTTGTAGAAGAATGCCAAATATGTATCCTTATTGTGCTGCCTTTCTGGCGGTCCTCCTAACAAAGGCACGCAGATCAGTGGCCTGGACCAGTTCTTCTGGCCAAGGCATCACCACCAGGTTTCCTAGCTCTCCACATCTTGCAAACTGTATAGACCATAACGTTCAGTCTATGTCTATCAGCTGTCCAAGTTTCTGAGAGAGATACAAATACCAAAACGTACAATGACTGGATTGCTGGCAAATGCTGCCTTGTCCCGATTTATCCCCTCATCTATCCCCATTTTTTTAAAACTGACAACAACATGGTGCCATAAGAATCCAGTGCTTGATGATCATGATTATTATGTACGCGGCAAGGAGGTACGAATCTGGAACCCCTTTCACACTCACAATATTCATTTTACTCAACTTTTCAGAATCTGCATCGTTTTTAAAGCACATTATCTTAAAAAGCAACACAGCAGGCTACCTCTGGTTGCTAAACAGCCAAATATTACTGCTACACCGTGAGAAATATGGATTCCACAGAGATCTATTGCTGCATCCAAATTATCTGAGTTTTGCTGCTGTATATTTTTACCCAACAGCAGTGCCTTTAAATCAATCTAGCCAAGGTGAAAAAAAACCCTCTGCAAGTGGATTCATTCACAGGGCCCAGTTATGTGAAATTTAGCATCAGAGAATGAAGGGCATGATAACGTCAAAGGGGGTGCAGGGGTGTTTGCCCAAAACAGTGTCTGTAAAGGGGACAGCTTGCATCTCTCAGTCTTATACACATCCCCGCACTTTCACTCAAACCTCACCAAAAGTCAGACAGTCACTCCCAGTCTAAATATATAAACATCAAGCAGCTCGCCTGACTCATGGATCTTCTGGGAACCATCAGCAAAATTGGCAGAGGCAATGATCAGGTGACCGCACTAACACCCACAACTACACACTGCTGTAATGTGCACAATGCATGCAGCATTGTACAAGAACAGAAGCCCCTACAAAAAAATTACCAAGTGTGCCCAAAGCCATACTGGCAGCCAATTACCCATGATCCAACCAGCTCACCAGAATTCACAGCTGGAAATACAAATAGGAACAGTTTTGTCAGGGATACAAACAAAACCTCAGAAATCAGCAGACAGAAATCAAATGGTGAATTTTTATTATAAAATTGACTCATACAAATGAATTGATAAAGACTGAATTAAGCAAACAAGCACAAAAAAAAGCCATTAATTTTGTTTGTAATCTGAAATGTAAAAGGCTCAACATTTCTGACAGATAACAAAAGAGTAGGGTCGAGGTTAGACCACTGGTTATGGGAGGCAGGGAGACTGATGCAGCAGTGGCGTAAGCCTCCGAGTGAAATCTACAGTATCATGAAGAGACCTTCCCAGTTTTCTGTTCCCTTTTGAAGACACACAGCTGAGTGCTAGATAGGTAAAGCGTTTTGGGCTTTACCATTAGCAACATCCAAACACCCTCCCTGCTTCTCAATTTGCTACTCTTGGAGAAAGCAGCGTGCCATTTAGTACAATTTAATGCTAATGCTTATTAAATAACGACCCTTTTATACTGAAACATGAAAAATGGCTTTGTGTGTATGCTAGGGCTGCACGATTTGGGGAAAATATCCAATCGCGATTTTTCTGACAGAAATTGCGATTACGATATGATTTGCGAT
>JAODJU010000002.1:5290545-5313193 GCA_026776725.1 Gnathonemus echidnorhynchus | reverse complement strand
ATAATGTTCCTATACAGAAAAGGGGGGCCCTGCAGAGAAAGTTTGGGAACCACTGCCCTAATTAATTTGTAAAAGTCCACTTAAAAAGGTGAAACTCAAAAAGAGAACTCAAATATGCGCTTAAATCTCAAAACCAGCATGCTACAAATAGTAAAATAAAAGCAAATAAGTGTTCACAGGGTCTTCCCTTTCCACTCGGTACACACTGACTGCATCATCACTGGGCCCACTGTTACATCCCTAAATCTGACTTCCCGCCAGCTGGCAAGTCTCTCTCACACCATCTCCCACGACAGAGAGACATACAAACAAAAATAAAGTCATGGATTCTAGACTAGTGAAGTCAGCACCATTTGGACGTGAGGCAACCACAGAGAGTACCTGGAGAACTTCGGTATTGCCATTGCTCAACAGGGGAGCCATGTTCATGCTATCTAAGGACAAGGAATACCAAAACAGGCCCTTTGGCATAACAGACAAGGTACAGTAAAGGATTTGTTGTCAGGGGCAGCTCTGGGAACAAACCAGAAACAAAAGTCAACAGGCCTTCTCCAGTTCAGCAAAATGCTCCTCCGAGAAACAACTCAGTTAAGTATGGCTTTACTGTGGCTTTGCGATTATATCTGTGACAAAGTTCTCCTTCCTGGGTCACAGTCAGTACAAGCTTTTCACACTTAGCTGTGGGGCTGACCAAACACATTACTGTTAATCACCTCTATATAGATATTTGACTAGCATGAGGTTACAGCCTGAAAACAGAGAAAAGCTTCTCTTTGGGCCACTGACCCCTAAGTACCATGCATCCTCAGACAGATACCAAACTTAATTGGGACAGGACTCTGTGTCACATGTTTGACAGTAGCCTGACCTTGTCAGTCAGGAAAGGCCGGATAATGCAGCTTAGCCAATGCCGCAATCCCTTTCTCACACGAGGACGGGGAGCATTCACCCTGCCTGAGAAACATAAGCCTCTACAAATCAAGATAATTTCTCCCAGGAATCCCTTTCCAGTAGAGAGACAGTGAAAGTGACATGTGCATTTGCTGTGCGTGAGTCACATTCCGATAAAAAAAAAAAAAAAGTGGTTGAACAACCTCCACCCATGACTGCAAGGACTCACTGAAGGCAATTTTGATCCAAGGCAATATTCGCTTGTCTCAGAAATCTACCATTTTCAAGCAACCAGTTTCATGCCAAACATAAAAAATAAAAATGTACAGGTCAGGCAGCTTTTTTAAACAAAATACACAGGCTCACAGTCTGTGGTTGCTGGCAGCCTGGTACAAAGAAGCCATATTTTCACTTTCATTAAAATAAACAGTCAACACTTGGCAAGGCTTCTCTTGCATTTTCAGTTCCACCAGCATAACCGTGACTATTGTCCTTATTTTTCAGTCCATGCCACTGGTTAATTATATTAGATTTTACATACAGCAGCTTGCACAGAGTCTAGACGGTGGTCTGCTTTATAGTTAATAGGAAGTGCCTGCTTGAGGGAGGCAAGTGACTTAATATAAGAATTTGCGAAGTCCCCATCCATATTTTGATAGACCAATCCAATGCGATCCATTCAATATCTGTATCTGCAGATTTCTATTCTCGATCTGATCTTTTAATAAATATTTTAACATGCATACACATACAGCAGGCACTGGTGCATTCTTTTAGTAAGCCTCACAATACCACAGTCTTCTTCCTTATGATGTTTCTGCAATGCCTAATTAAATTCATTGAATTAAACAACACTCTACTGGTACCTCTCAAAAGGACGGCTCCGCAAACATTGCAGGTAACTGTTGGGCTACTTTGAGTTTCCGATTTGAAGAATTTCCATACAGCTGATATAGCGATAGTTTCCAGCAAAGTGCCTCAGACTTACTGCAGCGTGTGCTGGAACAAATCTATGCAACAGATAAATTGTCCAGACATGAGAAATGAAATTCATCAATTTAAAAAAATGCCTGGATCGGCCCCAATTCCGATCTTTGATATTGGCTTATGACATCACTGATATGAATTATTCTAAATAACTCAATTCAACATAAGCAATAAAATACAGCAGAGAGCATGTGGGAAAGGCACCAAACAGGGTTTAAGGGCTGGGTCACTGGAGGGTCTTTAGGCTTAAACGGCACAACAAGCAGGGGGCGCCATCTGAATGACGGGTGTTGCATGTTAGCAAACAGCATGAACCCTGGCAAAACTATCTTTCCACATTCAGAGTCCCCATTAAGCAGCTTTTAAACAGCAGGGGGCATCTTTAACGCAGCAAGTCCCAGCGCAGCCCAGGGAGAAGAGAGACTCTCTCAGACAATCCATAGCCTGTTCCTAGTTTTCATCCCAGAAAAGGAACCAATGCATGTGCATCTCTGCGGCAACCGAAAGTGAGCGGCAGTACCTATTGCTGGTAAATTAAGTTTTATTAAAAATAGGAACAGAAAACTCTAGAACCAGGACATCTGAGCAAATATCGGCATGGCTCTGAAGTGTAAATATTAACATAGCAGAGCTGGGAAAACAGACAACACAAAGCAGAGTTCTATCCACCTGAAAGGTATTTATTCTTCAGGGGGACTGGACGAGAAATGAAACCTGGACTCAACGGATACCAAGAGCGTTTCCTGAATGGTACAGTGCACTGACCAACAGCGGCTCCGTCATAACACAGAAGCTGCAAGTCACCTTGGAAAAAATCTGTCAAATAAATCATCATAACAATATCTGATTGAGAAAGGGGGCCGGGCCCAATAAGCTACATTTCCATGAAGTTACTGCAGGGGGCACGTCAATCCTCAACCTCAAAAGGCCCAGGTTTGACTACACCTTTACAGAAATCCTTCTCTCTATATCCATTCCATGAACTTATTAAGGCAGGTGCCAAATCCATTTTTCATTCCTTGTCTAACAAGCCACGATACCAATTATACAAACACAAGACAACTCCCGTTATGAGGCCCAGCTTAACACAAAAAGATCTGCAGGGGGAGCCCAGTTTTTATTTTTTTTTTTAAATCAGGGCTAAGCCAGGCAGTCATGGGCAACAGTGCAGAGGATCTAAGAGGAGAATGAGATGTGGGACAGGGCTTGTCATGGCCAAGGGGCCAGCTCTTATGAGAGCATCAATAACCCCCCCCACCATTCCAACCTTGCAGCGACCCCAGATCAATAACCTGTACATATTACCACACGCTTCCAAGCGGCCATATTTCACTGCTGGGGCACACAGGGAAAAGCGATCCCCCTCCACCCAAGCGACGGGAAATGACAGATTACATTATGGCTGAGATCCATGGCTGCATCGCATCCACGCCGGTTCCAGTTTCATTTTCAGCACACCATCAACGCAAAACACAAAGCATCCATGATTCTTACTTCTGCTATCTGCAGAGCTGCCACAGACAATGCAGTTAATCTGCTGCCGCTGACACACTTGTCCTTGTCATTTTATATCGGCTAGATAGCGCTTAGAACGCTGAAGTGGCAGGGACGTTACTCATTCAGGACTCTGGCATGTAGAGCATGCCGATATGACCCAACACTGCATCACCTCTCCCCAATGAGACCAAAAGGGGGACCCAATAATCAAATAAGACCAGATCAAGCAGTCACCAGGTCAGTAAACATATTATTTTTTAATAATCCACAGGCGAGTTTGTCTGCCCCCTTATTTTACCAATAGGGTCAACCCTCACCTGAAAGGGGAAGATGCTCTCATTCCGGCCGAGGCTGTCCTCCATCCAAGGCTTGGGGTTGAAGCCGGGGCTGGAGCGGGAATACTTCTGCGACGGCACATGATTGTTTGCGAACGACTTCTTCAGCGGCGAGATACTGTTGAGGGGTGTGACTCCCACCCCGAGGCCCCTGCGGTATTCTCGCCCCTGGGAGCCCCCCCAGCCGCCGTAGCCACCCCCAGGGCTCCAGGAGGTGGAGGAGGGTGATGGCGAGGGGCTCTGGTAGCCACCCCACGGAGAAGGGGGCTTGTTCATATTGTTGGATAAATGAGACAACTGGTTGAAGGCAGCATTTCTATGGGGGAACGGAGGAGGGTGGGGGCTGGCGGTGGATCTGCGGTGCTGTTGGTGCTGGAAGTGAGGGTGCGGTGGGTGGTGCTGAGACATTGGTCCAATCTGCGGCGAAAAGCTGCCCCCAAAGCCTGGGCTGACATGGTGAGGGAAGTTCTGGAAGAGCAGCGGGCCGCTGTTGGCCGAGGCGGCGGGGTTGAAGAAGTTGACGTCTTCGTTCATCATTGGGGAGGGGTTGGGCGGGATAGCAGCCGACCAGCTGTTAAAACCGGTCAGGGAGGAAGAGGAGGACATGCTGGATGGGGCAGCGGTCCCCAGGCCTGATGCCTCCTGATAATCAAACCCTGTGAGCACTGGGGAGTCCACGCAGAGCTTCTCCTTGCCATTGGCACTCTCACCCGAGCCATTCTCCCCCTTGCTCTCCTCCGATCGGGAGTTCTCGAGCTCAGAGACGAGGCTTGTTTCCTGGTGGCCTGGGGACAGCTGCTGTTTTTCCTGTGGTTCTTGTATTTCCTGTTGCTGAGCTTTAGATTTCTCTGAAGCCAGAATCTCATCCTGTATGTTGCCGTGGGCCACCGCCGGGGGGAAAAGCCAGGCAGAGGCAGTGCCACTGCCATTGGCAGGCGTGCTGTTATTTATATAGGATGCAGGACCTGGGGATGCATTCTGATGATGTGGGGGCTGCAGATGTGGGTGAATTCTTACTGGGAAACCTGACTTGTTACTGGTGTTGTTCTGTACTAAGACTCCAAAACCGTAATCCCCCATTTATGTTCTCCAGTATATTCTCCCCCTAAAACTATTGCTTTTCTCTTTTTTCCTAGGAGAATGGGAGAAGAAAGTGATAGTCATATAACCAAAGCTTATGTCTGAAAATGTGTATAATGCAATCAGCCAGCGACTCACCAGGTTAGTTACTTAAGATTAGTCTACTAATAGCCTACTGATGTCAGTGACACCAAGTTAAATGTAACCCAGTGCTGTCTGAACAGCCTGACAATCCCACTGATATCTAAGGGCAGCAGCTGCCACGATCCCATTACAACGTTTCCAATAAAATAGTGCCGCATTAATTACACTCGAAACGCCGTAGCTAGTAAATTACGTGTTATCTCTGTGTCACACAGTCCCCAGATATTCACTTTGGTAAATACTGATAAAAATAAAAAAAAAAGCAGGAGAGCAATAATGTTACCTTCCGACTTCTCTTCCCTTTTTACCCAACACCTTATCCAGACTCTACCATTTCAACAGGGAAATGCTGATGGCGTCTTCTGCTTGCTCGGGCTTCGGGCCAGTTAGCTCTTTTTCGTCGTTATCTTTATGGGAGCTTCGCTAGCTAAATACACGCATCTCGACGAGCTTCTCGTCGGGTTTTCTCGGGACTTTTCACCCCAAGCCAGTTACTCTCTTTCCAGAGCGACGTCTCCGACGAGATTCGTTTCGGACTGAGCGGATGAAGCTCTCTACGCGGCCAGCGGCGGTGTGTTTCCTTATGGCTTGAGTCTTAACCCAAAAAAATAAAATGTACGGTTATTCGTCGTTCGGCCGTGTCGTCCCTGCCCGTTGACAGAGCAGTGTCGTATTTTAAAACTGTTTCACAAAGCTAGCTGGTTAGCTAACTGGCAACGTTAGCCAGCCAGTTCCTCGGATTTAAACAAAAAATAAACCAACAATAAGTTCGTCAGATATGTTTCTCGCTTGATTTCATGTCCGTACAGCGCCTGACCTGCTTTGCTTTCAGGAATAACTGATTTATTAATTTATTTTCCCATCTAAGGCGCGTCTTGACTACAGTCCTCACCCCTCAGAGCCCACCGAGGCTAAATGACAGCCAGACCAGTCGCGAGGCACTTCCGGCTGAGACCCCACCTCCAAGTCATAACCCCGCCCAGAAGTGCTCGTGATCTTCTAATTCCGCCTACGGCCGGCAGGGGCAGAGCTAATTTGATTGGTTTTTAAAGCGTACGACCACGCCCATTGACGCCTCGTTAATCCTATAGCACAATCGTATCTCCGCCCGATAAGGTCAGATAATAGGCAGCAGGGCCTCTTCCTGTCAGCCTCTCCTCCCGGTGAGGTCTGTACGGTATGAGCAGTTCGTAGGGACCGTGATAAGCATTCTGGACACAGCGGTGATCGCCTGCTCCCTCTTAGGCAATAGAGGGAAGCTCCACCTAAAAAAGGCTATTGACCACATCTCAGAAATATTCCATAAAAGCTGTTGACAAGAGCCGCCAGAAATTCACAGAAAAACTCTTTTTAAGTATACCGCAGACAAGGCATAAATATTTATGGAAGTTATTTGATAAATATTTTATTAAATATAATATTAATGCATAAAAATAGTTAATTATAAAATAATTCGTATTTTTAAGTAGTGAGGTTTAAAGAAACGATATTTATAATATATAACGCTGAGCATAAGATTGTGACCCAACCAAATGGTCATAAAATGTAGTCTGTCAGGAACTCTTATTTAAATTGTTTTTTTTTTTAATTTCATATTCTGAACACAGTGAGTTAAGTGGAAGAGTTTTTTAACAGAACTGTGTACAAAGTAGTGATTGTCACAAGGACTTAGAGGGCATAACATGTTACAGTTTGGTTAGATCCATTACAGAGCAGTGTAATGTAACCATTCACACAGTGTTGTGCCGTAAGTGTGGAAAAATCTACTCGATACAATGGGATGTAACATGTAAAGTCGTGGGAACAGACAGAGCATAATATTAATCCACAGTGTGTAAGATCATTACACACTCATAAACACAGAGGCATCAATCCACCATGGAGGCTGCACTGCGGAATTTACAGATGCAAATGTCCACCGGAAGTGTTTAAAATCCTTGCCATCCCTGAGCAGTTGTAAACTTAAACTCTGATGTGTTTTAGAGGCAGCTAATGGGCCATTTCAGCATATTCCAGAGGCGTGGAATGATTGTGTGTGTGCAACTATTTTTTTCTCTCCCTTTTTTAGTGAATAGAGATCAATCTCATTACTACAAGGACCACAAATTGACAGGTCAGAGAACACCGAGTGTCTGGTACTGAGCAGCTGTAGTCATAGTCAGAAATCTCATTAATATAAGCTGCCGCTATTTCCAACATGTCATTCAGCTGTACAGTGTGATTATTTTCGCTATGGTTGGACCATTACAATCACATTCTCTACACAGTGCATGGCTGAGAGTTATCTTACAGCTTGGTCTGAAAATGAAACTGTACTCAAATACACTTGTATGTTTGGGTCCAGTGGGTCAAGGCAGTGGTTTTAAATTGAATTATGGGTGCTTTTTGTGTTGCATGATAAGGTGCCCTTGCAGTGAGTCTGTTTTCTTCCGTTGATTGCACTGAGTTCATCTGAAGGTGGTACCTGCCATCAACTGTGGGTCTGGCAGAACAACTCCGCTTTTGTTCTCAGAGTTTAAAACAATATAAAACAAGAAGATGAGCTTGCAATTAGTTAAGATCCTTTTAAAAAACATTGCTTAATTTGATCTATATAGCACATATAGTACATTATACATTCTTCTTTAAATCAAAACAAATCTTCCTACTCATCAAGTTCCCAGCCTTTAATGATTAAACACTGGCTTGATGTGAACAGTGAGGGAACAATTAGGGCACTAATTTGGAAGCACTCCAATTGTTGACTACCTCAGGGTTATCTTTAAGCAGTGCTCACCTTTGATCCTTCAAAGTCAATCTTGATTGTAGAGTCTTCAGTGTGAGGCTTTCAAAGTTTATTTAATCAGCCACAGAATAGACATCAGACAGAGAGAGGGGACATCAGGGCTGGGACACTGGGAGAGACAGACCAGATAGCTCTCTTGAATGTCTGCCTCACTGTTGACAAATTTTCCGTGGATTAGGCGAGTGAGGTGCAGGCTGTTGAACAAGCTTGATTTTGGCATGCATTGTTTGCTTTATTCCTTTTGGATGGAACCCAACCAATGTGATGTCAAAAGATGGTTTCCTTATGGCAGCTGCCTTCAGCTCTCCACACCGTCGATGACCCCAGCCTGGGGTCCAAATTCTATTGGAGTCTCAAAGCAGAGGCAATCATTATCCCTAAAATCCCTGCGTCTGTGTCACACACAGGAGAACAATAAAATCCTAAATGTTTGTATTAAGTCAATATATGTAAAAAGTATTGACATGAATAAACAAAGTCATGCTTGATATTTGAGCCCACCTCTAGTTTAATGATATTTAATTAAACTACAGCATATATTCAGTCATTCATGGCAAGCGTATTAGGACCAAGATACAGAAAACTCTTACATTTCTTATGGTGGGAAGTGATGTTTGGGTCTTGAGACGTGACAAGCAAAGGAACATATATGACAGGCTTATCTTAAGAACCTCCACTGCTACCCAGTGCCTTTTTTAATTCTCACATTTGTATTCAGAACATATACAGAGGAAACTGTTATTTTGGTCATCATGGAAGAATCTATGTCCCAAATATTACCCCCAACAAAGCTCACAGTGTTTGCCTTGGTGTTACTCACAAGACATTAAAGTAAATTCCTAAATGTAATTTCCCATTTGATTTAATCAGATTTAAAAGGCCATTATACCCTCCTGAATGCTGATTAAGAAGTGATCAGTGACGTTCTGAAGCTTCACTTCAAACTCTGAATTTGTGCACACAGCTGCAGGAGGCCGTCCCTCCACTGCGTCGCCGTCTGAGGCCTCAGCTGGGGCTTGTAGGGCATCTGACATGCGTGTTGGCTTTTTGTGGAAGAACAGAGAAAATATCGATCCCTTCACAGCATCATACCACACAACGCCCTCTCCCATCATCCTCTTAATATATTATTTTTATTGCTTTTGTGTGTACCGAGGGCAGGCTTACATCATGTTTTGGCCTAAGCACCAAGCAAATGCAGAATTGTCAAATGGACTCCCAGCAGTAGATACCATTAATTCACGGTGCTGAGAACACAGGGTTCTCACTTAGAAGAGTCGTCTGTCGGGGGCATGTTGACCTCATGCGGCAATTTCATTTTCCATTATTGATCTATGGGCTCAAACACATCTTATTAATAAAAATAAAATCTTTCTGCTCTGTATTCTGTAATGCGTTCTGTCAGGGATAGCATGCACAAGCCATACATTTTTTTCTGTTTGTTTTGATTCCTCCCCAGGGATAAAATACTAATTAACCAAAGGAAGCCTATGCAGAAATACTGTCATTGTTTTGGGGAGGGGGCAGCTTTTGAACATCAGAGAAGCATTTGTGATTTCATTACTCCTCTGGTGCTCAAGGATAAAGGCGCTTCTTAGCAGCTGCTCCTACCCTGCCAATCTAAGAGCAGCTCTTGCACCCGTGTTTTCCTCGCTTGGCTGTGGAATGGGCTGTGGCCACTCAGGTCTAATTAAGGCTGCTTCCCAAGAGAGGGCCAGGAGGACTGAATCTCCCTGCCAAGACCTTATGCTGGAGCCACAAAACAATTCTCAGTGGTCTTCAGCGGAGTTTGACACCTGGAGAACTTTGCCCAAAGGGGAATGTCACAGATGTGCTGAGTAAGGTCCTGGCTCAGTCAGCCCTCATAGCCATGCTCCCAATGTCCTCATCAATAATTCCAACTCCCATATGGAACATTATATGTAGGGCTGACAGCGTCAGTTTGGCCCTGAGCATGGAATGGCTGCCCATGGCTGGCTTTGGCCCTGGGCCCCCTCCCCTAATCTTCACCTGGGGTGCCTTTCGCTAACGTCTCACACTCCCCCCCGGAAGCTTGATTACAGTGGCAGTTTTGAATAAATAAGGTGAACGGGGTGAGTCTCCGCACACTATTCCCTGTCACTTAATTAGCTGTGATATTCTCATTTATTACTGGAGATCACTTTGTCTCTTTAGACCAAGTCCCTATGGTCTCTATTTTTCCTTCCATGGACATGCCAAAGTGTAGAGAGGCAGACTCAGACTCCCAGAGTCGCTGTTTAAAGGTGTTTAAATTCAGCTGCTTTGAGTGAAGCAAGCCCTCCTCCAAATATCTCTCACTGGGGAAGATGCCACGGGAAATATCCCCCGCGCTCCTCCTTAGAGGAATCCAACGGGAAGATTTACAGTACAGATTTACGGCGTTTTGTTTTCATTTTCCTGATGGATCATTGGAACACCATGTGGCACTGTTTAAAATGTGTATTACCAGGGGACTTTATCGGCAGGCTGTTAGCTTTTGTATTAAAATCAGAGCAGGCTCTGACTTCAGCAGAACAATTGATTTCCTGTCGTTGTTCCTGGGGTTTTGTTACGTTCACTGACCACAGTTGGGGGAGATCAGATCACCAGCTAGCATCACGAGAGTCGTCTGAATAGCGAATTCCACAGCCGGTGATTATCTCCCCGGACCGCTGTGATTCCATGCCAAAGCTCTATCAGGCGGTGATCTGTTTAGTGTACATCTGGGCATGGGTGATTAAACAAGACAATGGTGCCTGAGTTATTAAGTATAACCAGTACAACCAGCTGCTCACTGAATCATTTTCCTGGATACTGGTGGAATAAGGTAGCCAGAGTGATATGAAAAACACTGAAATAGGCTGGTAAAAAACCCAGAAATCATTGCAAGACCCATGGCCGTGTATGGGAGTCCCTTCATCTCTCTCCCTTTGACCTGTTTAAAGACATAGAAAGCATAGGTAGGTCTGGGTGTCATTTGTGCCACAGGACACATTTGCCAGGGCGTCCTGCCGACCTGGGATGGAGACAGATGGTGCGTAATGGCACATCAGAGATGCGGTCTGCGCCCCCCACCATAGAGCAGTGCTATCAATGCAGCCGCTTGTTGACATGGCTTGATCACATGGGCTTTCCGATGTACCTCAGAAGAGAGATGTCCCCCCTCCATACTGACCATATACAGTCCCAAGGGCCCGATTTGCAAAAAGCCAGTAGGCAGCTCAAGATGCAAGCAGGAAGCTAAGCTAAGCTAAGCTCCGCAAGGCCCCAGCATGGGACGAGAGGGTTGTGTGATGGGGCTTTGGGGGAGGTGGCAGTATTCTGGGAGCCGTGTGGGCGGTGCAGCAGGGAGTCCTGGTGGCAGCACATGTCACTCACGTGGAGCCATCTGTAGGAACGGCCACTGACTGCAGAGACCAGGCGACCCAGACGGACATGGTCTGTCCAAACGGAGCTATATGAGGAAATGTGATCAGTACTGAACCGTAGCTGTATACTCCCTGTCAGTCACCTTCACACAGGAAGTTCTCCACATTCTACAATCCATATAATCATCCTGATCCTCACCTTGAACCTTGATGTTATCCCTGACATGTCTGTGACATTTTTTTAAAACTGAATTTACCTTTTATTTGAAAAAATAAAGCAAGGAAGGAGAAACTGTCTACTCTTCTTCTACAATGCATTTCCAGAAAATTCTCCATCAGTTTGTGTGGCTGTGAATATTAATGGGACACAAAAGAAAAGACTGTGAATCAGACTTGCGTGATGCATGTGGGATTTGTTATGACTGAGATTTGGATTTGATACACACTGGTGGGTTGAGATCCAGCAGGTGTAAATGGAACCAAGAGTAAACAAGCCAGAGGTAAGATGGCTGTATGTAAATAGACATTACAAAGTCCCTCAATACAACTGCAATAACTGACACTTCGACTCACAGGATCATATTGAGTGGGATGCATGACAAAATGCAGCAAAATCAAATTCAGAAAGTAATTAGTTTGGACCTCCACATAACAGATGGGGAAAGAGCCCTGAATACAAGCATAATGACAGTGTAACAGTGAAGTGAGCCTTCTGTATGTATTCCTTAGCTTTTAGGTTTCCCTTTAACAATGCATGCATGATACATCCCGTAAATAATGACATTATTGTAGGTGTTCATTGCTTTTGTTTCATAAATCAAGTCACAGAAAGGTCCAAAATGGCATGTGTACATCACCTCCAGCTTCCAGGCCTCCTGTGTCATCCGAGTGGCCTCACCTACCCCTCCTGCCCTGCAAACTCACGTCATGCTTAGAGTATATCATGTAGAGGAGCTAAAGCACACAAAGATCAGCCCAGGAGCTCAGTGGCAAGGATTGCATCATGTTTGCTTAATAGAGGCAGGAGACTGAGGGCCTCCAGCATTAAATACATGTTCAGTTCTTACATGCGGGCCAGGCGGGATTCATTCAGATCATTCTGGTAATCGTATTCTTAAGCTTTTAGCAAAAAAGTCAGAAAGATGTGCTGAGGCCTACCATTTGGAGTACATGAAAGGCCTACCATTCAGAGAACATGGAAGACCTACCATTCAGAGTACATGGAATGCCTATCATTCAGAGCACGTAGAAGGCCTACCATTCAGAGAACATGGAAGGCCTACCATTCAGAGCATGCGGAAGGACTACCATTCAGAGCATGCAGAAGGACTACCATTCAGAGCATGCAGAAGGCCTACCATTCAGAGCACGCAGAAAGCCTACCATTCAGAGCACGTACCGGTTTCATCCAGAGCCTTTTCCCATCATTGTTGATGACCACTTGCATTCGTGCTTGGAAGTGATAAAGAAAAGATGTTAGCATGTTGAGATAAGTCTGGATGCTTCTGAGTCTGAGTTACTGGGACATCTTCTGCATGGTGCAGACCCAGAGGTGATTTCAAGGCAGTGTCAGTCTCCCATGACCCCTCTGGAGGAAGACAACTTGGGGCATGACCCTGATGGGGGCAGCTCATGTTGTCTGTGGTCACCTGAAGATCCCATCCTGACACCACAACCCATTTGGAGGCCATCAGCCTGCACAGCCCTGATAAAACCAGCCAGAAATTATCCATAACACGATTTGCTTGCCCAAACCCTGGAACCTATTAGTGCAACATGTCAGGGGAATGAGCTGATCCAGCCAACGGTGTGTCAAAGTCCACACTACCCCCCTCCCCAGAGCACACGTGGTCATGAAAACTCCCCATTACATCATAACACAATTTCCAGAACTGAGACACAAACCAAGATATATGTCGCTTTCTTCATCTAAGGACTGAGGAGGGAAATTTAGAGCACAACTCATGCCTCTATCATGGGGATCTATCACAAGGTCACTCTCGTGTCCCATTCAGGATAGAAGCCTTTTATGTCTGTCTGCTGGCATTCATGCAGCCGGCTTGCATTGCCCAGACCCCCCCCCACTGTGTTTGTATAAAAGTGCATTATGGCTCCCGGGGCGCATGCGAATGGGGTAATTTCCATGACAACACATTGGATATGCAGCAGATATGATTTGAGAAAGATCCTACATCTGTGACACTGGCCACTGCTGTCTCCTACTTCTCTCTCCATGGCAACAGTTCGGATGGGATTGCAGTCAGTGGACGCATCAAGGTTTCATAATCTGGGGGAGATTTGGGCCCAAGTGTTCGTGTAGCACCGTGGCACCTGCTCCTGCATATCCAGACCCATCACCAGCGTACCCTTAACGGCACGCTTAACAAGCTACACAATAGAGATGCCCCTGATGTTCTCATTAATGCCTTCAAACAGCGCAGCGTGCATTCTGTAAACATCATCAAATGTTAATGGCTCAGTCTGGGATGAAACTTTCCAGAATTCCCTACAAATGGATGAAGAGCCCATCTACCTGTGCTTCCGGTCTCCCTGAGAGTGCATGTGTGTGCCTGGAGTGAATTCCAGGTGGGATGCGGGGACTAGGAAGAGGTTTGCAGTTTCTATGAGGTGCTTTGATAGGGCATCTTGGCTAAACAACTCTCCATTAAGGCTGGCAGTACAGCTAGTGGAGCACAGGCAGCACTGTGAGTCTTAAGTCACATCCAGAGAAGGAAATAGAATGACCCACTGCACTCGTTACATTTCGTGTTGGGAGGATGCAGGTGTGTGGACATACGGTCAAGAGTGTGGAAGGGGATCACAAGCAGGCAGGGCGCTAGAGTGCGGACGTATGATGGACTCCTGTGCTGTAGGCCAGCCTATGTGTCTAGGTGTGGGGACTTCAGTCTTCCTGCCCATGTTGGCATTTACCTGCAGCCATCATGCACACCCATGTTACATGGAACAAGAGCATGAGCCTCTGGGAGCGCTGGACAGAGAGAGACAGAGAGATAAAGACCAGAGGGGTGGGGCAGATAGGCCGTGTGCTGGGTAGATCCAGCGTTCAACCTCGTGGCTCACATGACAGGATCATGGCTGTCAGAACATCAAGTCCCTTACAGGTTCTGTATGTCATGCTGCTCCCCAACCACACCCTGGCCGAGACCTCATTCCACCCAATCCCATCCCAATCGTGTGTCTCTGATGATCCAGGAGGCACCCCCTTGTCACAACGACCTCCTCAGTGTTCTCAAAAGCAGCAAACACTCAGCCAAAGACTTCTTGTTCTACCTCAGCCGTTCTTCTCTGCACCAAACGCAAGACTTTAAGTAGGATTCCCCCTGGGAGACCGGGCTGAAAATAGCTGTTTTGTAAGCCCAGTACCTTGCATGTTTGGGGCTCGGGCGCATTCTCCCTGTTATGTAAGCCATAAGCCCATGTGCTGGCTGGCTCGCTCTTCACAATGAGCTTCTGTCTCGCGGCCGCCTTTGTGGGCAGTCCTACTTTCGCTGGAGTGGGTTTGCGAGGAACGTGCCAAGCAGACGAAAGCCTCCGCAATGCCATGAGGCAGATCCAGCCCTGTCCAGTTCAGTTTCCGTGCAGCACCTTTCACATAAGTGTGTCCCTGTGCCCTGCCCCACAGTGCCGGATGGAATTTATTTACAGCAGTTTCTGGCCCAGCCCACTGGAGCTGCCGCATCGCCCTGACAATGCAAACACAGTGATGTGCGGTTTCTCTCCCCTCCTACTGTCATTTAAAAGGTCTCCCCCTCTACCTTGGTTGGCATACACAGGGAGGCAACCAGGAGAGTCACAGTGACAAAGGGAGTCACATTTCCCTGTCAGCATCTCCTTCCCTCGACCATCTCCTCCTGTTAAAAGCTGGCTCACCGTTTTTTGGGCTCCTGTCCTCTGTGTCTTGCACGAGCCTCTGGGGGAGGGGAGGGGACAGGTCCCAGTCCATCACCCCCCAGCCCACGCCCCCCCAGCCGGCCCATGACACAGCACATTGCAGGAGGTTATGACCTCGCAGCTGCATGACGTCCCTCCCACCGCACTGGGCTGGGGAGACACTGGCGGGACACAGTGCTGTTGTTGTTTGTGGATGCGAGCGTCCTCCCGAAGGAGGGACACCGCCTACTTCGGCCGCTCGAGTAGCTTGTCACTCAGAGGTACGGCATGTTCTGCCAAGGCTGCTGACCTTTGCCATGTCCTTCATTAAGACCTCGATTGACATGCTCAGAGCAGAGCAGATCTCTGCCTGTTCGCATGCAGTCCTGCGTGTCGCATTCCCAGCACTCCTTACAGCTGCAATCCTGAGGGATAGCTACAATCTTTACCTAACTGTCATCCCCCCCAAATCCCCCTGAGCCATTCTCCCAACCGCACACCAAAAAAAACCAGAATACTCCTACAACAGAACATAACCTTGTACTTTGTGTTCACAACGTCACAGGGCTCTTACGCAATCGTGCTGCTGAGCCGCAAGCTGCACGTCTCCGAGCGGTGGCCTACATGCACCAGTGTGCTGAACGGGTTTGGTGTCTTAGCTGAGGGACAGCCACCCACGCCAGGGGCTGCCACGGAGTGGGGAGTGGGGGGGGGGGGGGGCTCATCCCTGATCTTTGTTGTTGGTCCTAATTGACGGAGACAGATAACTTGCAGTAATTCAGCAGATTAAGCCATTTGCTCCACAGTCTGGCAAAAGACAGACGACCTTGTTAGTTGGGGGGGGGAGGGAGGAGCTGGAGGGGTCCCTGAACATGCTGGGCTATGATTCGATGCTGGTGAACCCCTCCCCACTGACTTTGGGAGGATGGCGTAAATTTATTTTCCTTCTGAGGGCTGGTAAATGCTGATACTTGTTAGTACATTCCAGCGCCAAACATTAGCGTCCGTTTAGCTGCGCCTCACACCCAGGCCTCAGGATAGCACAGCACGCTTCACTCTGACACTCTTTGTTCTGACGCTAGTTTATTTAAACTCTCCCTTCGGAGATGAGCAATGAGAAACCATGTACAAGCTGTGGACAAGTTATTTGAAAATGTCATTAACATGTGAGACGACATAAAATGAATAATGAGCACTACTGTGATTGTCACATGCTGTTGAAGATAATTAAACATCCATTAACTGATAGTTTCAGGTTGGAGTGTCACAATCAGACTGTATAATCGAGTTTTTGTCCAGATCTTTCTAAAAGTGCGGCGATATTCAGCAGGATGCTCCTCGACGGGGGCTCTGTTACGTGATGCACTAATGAGCGGAACACAGATGGTGGCTCCCCTCTCACAGCTATAAAAAGCTCGCCGGCAGGTCACAGATCTGTTCCCGGGCCAGGACACGGCACCTGCAGGAGACTCTCCGCTCTGATCCTTCAGGCTTCGATGGAGTGAGAGACACTTCTGCCATGTTCCCTCTCCCAAAATGTCCAGCAACTCCGTCGCAGAGTCAGTACTTCTGTGGATAAACCCAAAAATGAGGACAGGGGCGGTTTGTGATGGCTCGGCTCCTGGACCTCTGTCCAGGGCAGCTAACAGGTGTAGCGGTGTGTGAAGCTGAAAGTAAAGTCACTCTGAATCCATATAGCTACTCTTCCTTGGAGCCCCAAATCTCACAGCATATTTCTTGTTCTCCAGCATCCTAACACCATTGTCATCACTCTCCTCCAATATGTCTTTTGCAAACCCCTCAAATGTTAGCCCTTGAATGTTACCTTTTTTCCCTTTTATTTGAAAACTCCATGACTGTTCATTGCTAGGGGGCTAACTGGTATTTTGTCTCCATCCTCTCTAGCATCAGTTGCAGCCTCTCTACGGTCTACACTGAATGTCGCCTTCATTCTATATGTTTACATATTTGTAATTCTTGAATTGCTTGTTCCTTGAGGGTCCGTTGATGCCAACAATGCCTACATTGATGTAAATGATCAAAATAATTAAATCAGTTTCTTTGCACATTCACGAATCGCCCCCTGTTATATCCTGACAAATAAAGCACTGTTGGCATAAAGAGAAGAGGTGAGATATTACTGTTGTGAGACATGGGCTGTCACCTTTACCTTACTGCCCGCTCCCTGGAGCACAGCCAGAAAGCCACTTCTTCATAACCAAATGGATGAAGTTTTATGGAGGCTAAGCATGGAATCCTGACTCACATGACAGGAGTGTGACCCGGTTCGCCCAGGGGAAATTCACAGCTATAGCCATTATCAAGTGACCAAGACCACTATGGGAAAAGAAAGGAACCCTGTCCCTGTGTGATTAGACAATCTGCCATTAAAGCAGAGGGTTCCTGTGCTGTTGGTGTCAAGCACTGAAGGATCTCTCTGGGAAGTCAGGTCCACTAATTATCAGAAAGAGTCCACCTGTCATCGTGGCCAATAAGAAGGACTTCAGGGATAAAGCCTGGCTAGGTGTGATGGTCAGAAGTGCTCGCACTTTGATAGCTGAATGTCTCTGTACAATACTGAACCAGTGCTGGGTGGGAGCCCATGGAGTGTCACCCCGTGTTAGCGGTAGCGTGTTCGCTGCGAGCATTAGCAGCATTTAGAGAGCTAAACAAAATATGGCGTGTGGCTCTGAGCTTCCCAAAGCAGCACCAAACCAACGGGATCCCTGGAGAAGCGAGAGCCAAAGTCAAAGCAGCGCCCCCTTGTGCTGCCATCATGATGTCACCGCCAGGGCCTGACAATCTGGACACAGTTGGCATCCGTTGGCAAGGTTGCAATCGAGCGAGTAGCATTTCCCGCGAATCGGAATTCGCCAGTTCTGCTTAGGCAACCACAGACACGAATCCCTTAAAGCCCTCATTGGTTTTGGTGTACTGCTCTGGGATGAGTTTTGGCCCTTGCAAGCACCAAAACAGGTTTGTTTAACCCCTGGGCCGAGCTGAGGTGGATTCAGGGCATGTAAACAGACGCTCAGCGTAAAGACCACCTGCTTCAGCAAGAACCATCCTCAGAGTAAACACTAAGGGGCAAGCTGAGCCATATCCCAACAGCGGAGACACTGAGACTTTAGTGACCCAATGCAGAATGCCTCACCAGCATAATTTATTTTCCCTGCACCATGGTTTATTAATCAAATGGCCATAGGGGGCACTCTCAGGCTTCCCCTGCTGAATGAACAAATCTTATTTGAACCCCACCCAGGAATCTGCCTTGTGCGCTTCGATGAATTACTGCCCTTACTGACACAGGGCTTGGCCCTCTGCCCACCCCCGGGGGCGCCAGGCTCGGCCTGACTTGTCAGCTGCCCTCCTCTCATTCCCAGCACTCCCAGCATGCACTGCGAAGGGCCTCCCACCAGAGTCCTCGTTTTACAGCCCGTATTGATCCTCTCGATCACTTTGTCACTGTATTGGACAGGAAATAAATGTATTGATTCTGTTTTCCATCTGAGCTGTTGGGGGACGCATTTCATTATGGATACCTTCATTTTTTCTCTTTTCCTTGTTTTACTCACAGATATTTCTCTCTTGGTTTTCAGATGACTGTAAAAGTTAAATAGCACCTGCAGAAATGCGTCACTTTAGCATTTAGAAGGTCTGCTTGTTTTCCCACTTTTATGTGGCCATTTAAACTCCATTTTCCTTTTCTTAGTTTATATGACAGCGCATAATTAAAGCAATGTCGTGTATTTGGATAATAACACGGTCCCCGGAAAGTGGATGTTTTTGCCGTCTGTCTTTCAATCTTCTCACCTGGCCTCCATCATCCTCTAATTCATCCCGAACATGCTGCCACAAAGCGCCCTGCAATAGGAGCATTTAAGGAGGCCTTGCTGGCATGATGGATGTGGTGGAGAGCGAAGGCCACCCCGCATGCAGTCCCTGTCTCTGTGCTGACATGCACATGCCCATCACCCTCCAAGCCGCCCCACCCAGCACCTTGGTGTCAGGTCCTGGCAAGGCCCTGTGCCCACTGGCACCAGATGTGAACCAACCGGCTAGGGCGACAGGGAAGCTGCCTCAGCGATCCCTCTCTCTTTGGCTTCCTTCTATCGAGGAGTGCTCGAACAGCACTGGAAGAAATTAGTTCCCTGAGTGACACCATGACTTCACCCCTTGAAATTGTATTTCAGGACCACTTTTACACCCATAGTTGGGACACCGCGTCCTACCGACCTTCATGGGCGATATCAGGCCAAGCTGTCATTTTTCTGCCAGAGATCCGTCAGCTGTCACCAGACCATGACAACAATGCTACCGTATAAGGAGTTGGGCACCGGCATGAGCCACCAGAAGGGAATGCTAGAGGACAGGCTGGAGGCCAAGTGTCTGTATTAGCTGGAAGGTTCCACCTCTGTCAAACGAACACTCCACTAGCAGCACACTTTCGGGCTGACGTGTTAACCCATGGACCCAACATAAGAGAACGGAGATGGGTGCAAAAGAAGCAAAGGAATGCTCTGACCTCATAACGAAGGGGAGTTGAACATATGGGCAAGCCACATGACAGAGTAGCACAGTGAAAGAGTAATGCTTGTAAGATCATATGTAATGATAAGCGCATGGCACCTTCGAGAAGTGGCCAACTGCACAGTGAGAGGCGTCGTGGATAAATCCACAATGGAGAGGCTGCGTGGGGAGGTCGATGGATGACCAGGGTCAGCAGGAGAAACAGATGCATGACAGAGAATTATCCATAGAGCATGCAAACACAGGGGATGCAGCATGAGTCATGTTGCTTTGGAGAAGAAATGCACCTGGGTTTGGGGAATACCTCATTAATGCAGAAAACGCATATAGATTTCGCACACTCAACCTCCCGATGGATCTCCTTCTAAGGATCAGAATCAGAGAGGGCATCTGGCTTTGGCAGGAGGATGCTGATGACTGTTACATTTCCTACAGTCAAGGCATCGGTGATATTGTGTGATAATTCATTTTAGATGATATTGTATGAGGGCAGTCCCCCCTTGCAGCTTTCTGTCTATCAGAACCAAGGGTGTACGTTTGGTTTCAACATTGGTAGGGACCAAATTAGGGAGCAAATCAGCCCCACACACACGGTTCTCCCACAATATTGGCAGGTACATGTCCCTACCATCCAGACCCAAATCTACACCCCTGATCAGAACTGATTGTGGGCGGGACTTATGGATAGGGGGGGACAGTGGGATGTGAGTGAGACTTAGAGATGTGGGTGGGACTTTGTCAGAACCGCAGAATGCGGGTGGTACCTCCTGATGTGGGTGGGGCCTCGAGATCTGGGTGGGTCTTCAGGATGTGGGTGGGACCTCGAGATGTAGGTGGGACCTCGGGATGTGGGTAGGGGTTTCTCTAAAGACTTGAGCCATTCCATACTCTGAAAGTATAATTTTTAGTGAAAGCCCAGTTGAATGAAGACATGCCATACATTTGATCACTGAAACACAGGTATACTTTGGGCTAGTAATTCAAAAGTACACTTAACTTGTGCGTCTCTATAAACAGATTAAAGAGAGTAGTGAGATGCAGACATACTAGAACCACTACAGCTTATTATGTATAATTTTTTGCAGGATATTCATAGCAAAGAAAAATTATTCCTTTTGTTCTTTCTATTGTGTGTTGTCATAGTGCTAGTCTACTGAGGGATCCTCCCAGAAATGGAGACAAAATGAATAAAGAGCAGAGGTGCTCTCCGGATTAAATACGCAGCGCGGCTCTGCGTCCGTGGAGCAGGTGCAGCCCGCCTGACGGCCCCCGATCAGAGCCGAGCCGCCGGGACTTTGCCGCAGAGCTTTGATCTGCAGGCATGTCATCCCGCCGTGAATCGTGAAGGACGGCCTCGGCACGAGGGTCCATCACCGGAGAATCCACTGGCCAGATGGGACCCCTGTGTCCTTACATCTCATCACTAATATCTACCATTATGCCCAGCATTTATATTTAAGGTCAGATTTCAGTCACAAACTCTATATGATGAAAATCTATTACAGTGGTATAATACCTATGAGCTCCCTGGGTACGGTTCATATATACATATATGCTAAGTTACATTGCTCTCTTTTAATTCATATCGATATACTTTATCTTTTGTTTGATTTGTGTTGTTTTATAATATTTTTTATGGTGGTTTGCCATTTAGTTTTCCTCAGTAGGAAGACTGTTCGTTTTCATTAACTTGCTATTAATTTACAAATGTGGCTGGCTGTTCCTGGGGGACAGGAAGCTGATTCACTTTGCTTGTAAAGCCTCTAATTTTGCATTATCATCAGTACATGCAACCACTGCCATTAAGGAGGCTCGTGTTTATAAAGGGAAATTTTTTTTTGCTGATCATTTGAAATCAACCGCGCGAGACGTCTGTCTGGAATTTCTGTGTCGCAGTGATTCCAGACAGGGGATGCGGAATGGAGCAGGGAGCCAGGCTGGGGGACCGTGATGTGAAGGGACTCCCTCTGCTGGTCAGACGCATCATCTGCATCAAGGGCGTCTCCCACCGCAGTCAGGTCAAAAAGGAGAAAAGTGATACCAAAAGACACAAAATTGTTGTATACTTCTTGTAAAAGCTCTGCCACTGGTTAAATGCAGACATGTGCTCCAGCCATCCTCCAACGCATCACCCTTGAATCTATCATTTTTTTACACACACTGCTGAACACGGCCCCTGGAGACCTGTCGCCTGTGCTACACAAGAGCGGGGGTGTCAACATGCAGCCCCTTTAGAAGGAGGCCGTGGGACCCTCACACCTCGCTGTCCCCATTCATACTGATGACTTGGATGTTTTATTCAATTAGCACACATTTGCAAACATGCTCAGCACAAGCAAAGGAAAGTTTGAGGCGGATGAATGTGCATAATCTCATCCCAGGGATAATTTGCATAATTGCAGTCCAACAGGCCTCAGATCTGATATTTGGCTGCTAGGCAACTTGGAAGCCGCCACAGGAGTGGAAAGGACAGCTGTGCCATTACCACCAGAGAAAGGGTGCCCGTGGAAGGCACGTATCAAGCGAACAGGCGCTTGCACAGACACACATATACACCGGCGTGCAGAAATGGTGCCCGTGGAAGGCTCGTATCAAACGAACAGGTGCTTGCACAGATACACACACACGTGCATGCATGCAAACACACACACACTCACATACACAGGCAGGCAGGCAGAAAAACATCGCTGAGTCTTGCAAGACTGAGGCTCCTTTAAGGAAGTCAAAAACTTGCATCAGAACACCCCGTTATTCCGGCCTGCTGTGCCGGGAACATGACTGGGAATAGAGTGGAGCGATGCAAACATCCTGCAGGAAACTCTTTGATACCTCACCAAAATTAAAGACCAACTGCAGCCCTCCTTGCCCCCCCCACCCCCCGAATTGATTACTATGATCATATGTAATGATCTAATATAAACTGCAAATTTGTATGTTAAACTAAACATCAATCACATCCATCTATCAGTCTCCCAACCACTTATCCTAGTCAGGGTCCCAGGCAGCACTGGGGGATCACAAGACACACACACACACACACGCCGCATCACACACACACACACACACGCACATGTAGGGTAAACATATCCTTATGGGGACTGCTCATTCATTTCAATGGGAAAAATGCTAATGCTAACTAT
>JAODJU010000002.1:5279142-5290445 GCA_026776725.1 Gnathonemus echidnorhynchus | reverse complement strand
TGCTAATGCTAACTATGACAACCTTAACCCCTACCCTGCCCTAACCATAACCATAAGTAACCTAACAAAATACAAGACTTTTTGCATTTTTAGTTTTTTCATAGCAGTCACCGATTTTATAAAATAGAGTTTTTCAAAAAAAACGGATATTTATCACGTTATGGGGACATTGTGTCCCCATAAGGATAGGTAAACCCGTTCGCCGCATCACACACACACACACACATGTCGCATCACAGGAAGGTATTCACACAACATGATTGTTTCACACAACTGACTGATTTTTTTGCCATTTTGTGAAGGCTCAGTACATGAACCGGCAAGGGCATAAACGAAACAGCACTTCACAGATACGTGGCAGACCTGCTCATATGTCTGAGCGTTGGAATGTTTTTTCCAATGTAAGGATGAGGTGTATCACTAATATATCAGAAAACACAAAGGTCTTTCATTTCTTCCTTCAGAGTGACAAGCCTTCCTCAAAGTCAACGGCTCTTTGCGCGTGATTATTAGTTCATTCCTCAGCGCCAGGACCATCTGAGGAAAACAGGCAGCTTCACATTACTCCGTTGCCGTGGCAGCAGTGTCCGTTGGCGACCGTGTGGGTATTGTGCTCGGTGTGAGAGGGAGTGGGGTCTGTGGGGTTCGGGGATCACTGCTGGCTTCAGCCATCAAAACCAACAAGGGTTAGGGTTAGGGTTAGGGTTAGGCCGTCCACAGTGTTTGGTGGGAGGAAATCCTTGATACATCTGGATACAGAATAGAGCAGATTTCTGAGCAAAATGGATGACAACAGAGAATAGAAGTGCTCCATCACACACACAGAGCAGGCATGGGAGGGGCTTGGATGGCCCTCTGTGTACCATAATGTAACGTGATGTGGGGAACAGCGAATGTGTAACTCAATTGATTATGGGCAATGGAGGGGTCTCCAACCTTATTTACAGTGACAGCTACATCTACAATGAAAATAATCTGGGGAGCTTAGTGTTTGACAAGATACTGAGATAATTTCAACATATCAAGCTGGTGGGGGGCATGGGACAGCAGACAGTGTGGTGTTCATTAGTATAATTACTTATAGTGCCCCAATGATACCATGTAAAAGCAAGTTACTATTATTGGTTCTACTTCTAAACAAAGCATAATAGGAGCTACTCATTGGCTCCCTATGAGCTATTAGTAGCTTGCAAGTGACGTGGTGGTGAATACTACAGTTACATATTGTATGGTATGAACAGACCCCTCCATGAATCGCTGCCTTATTGTGGTGGAGGGGTGTGTGCTGCTATGATCCTAGGAGCTATGATGTCAGGGGTAGTTGCTCCTGGTAGGGTCTCCCAAGGTTATTTGTGTCCAGACAAAGTATGATTGACATAGACCTCGGTGAAAATTGGTAGTCAGATTTCTAACCATGGGGCCTGGCCAGGTGAAAGAGTTACCACCCAAAAGAGTTACATGGGACCACCTTCCCGTGGGCTCACCACATTGCAGGAAGGGCCGTGGGGGTTTGGAGCAGTGCAGATCAGGTGGCAGTCGAAGGTAGGGGCCTCTGAGACCGATTGTTGGCTATCAAATCAGGGATGTAACCTCTCTCGTGGGAAAGCAGACTGAGCCAGTGTGGGGGATAGAGAAATACCAACTAGATATAGTCGGGCTCTACTCAACACACAACTCAGGCACTGGAACCAAATTCCTGGAGAGGGGCTGGACTCTATTCCACTCTGGAGTTGCCCTTGGTCAGAGGCACCAGGCAGATGTGGGTCTACTTATAGCCCTAGTTTGGCACCAGTATGTGGGAGTTTACCCTGATGAATAGGAGGGTGGCCTCCCTTTGAACTTGAGTTGGGTGGCGGGCTCTGACTGTTGTCTGTAAGTATGCGTCAAACACTAGTTCAGAGTATCCAGCATTCTTGAAGGCCATGGATGGAATGCTGAAAGGCGCCCCCTCTGGGGACTCCATTATTCCACTGGGGAACTGTAACGCTCATGTGGGTAGTGACAGTGAAACCTGGAAGGGTGTGATTGAGAGGAATGACCTGGCCACTCTGAACCCAAGCAGTGCTGGTATTAAACTTCTATGCTAACCACGGTTTGTCCATAATGAACACCATGTTCAAACATAAGGGTGTTCATAAGTGCACTTGGCATCAGAGCACTCTAAGCTGCAGTTCAATGATCAATTTTGTAATCATGTCTTTGGATCTGTGACCACATGTTTTGGACACTCGGGTGAAGAGAGGAGCTGAGCTGTCTCCAGATCCAGTGGTGGACGCCAATGGTAAAGGGAGCTGTCAAGCTGAAAAAGGAGGCCTTCCGACCTTAGTTTGCTTGTGGGACTCCTGAGGCAGCTGTCAGGTACCATCAGGCCAAGCAAAATCCAGCTTTGGCAGCTGCTGAAGCAAAAACTCAGGTGTGGGAGGTGTTTGGTGAGACCTTGGAAAATGACTTTTAGTCAGTCTCACAACAGCTACTGGCAAACTGTCAGGCGACTCAGGAGGGGAAAGCAGGGATTTACCCATGTTGTTTACAGTTGGGATGACCTCAAAAATGGATATAGTCAGGTGGTGGAAGGAGTACCTCGAGGACTTCCTGAATCTCACTGATATGCCTTCCTTGGAGAAAATAGAGCTGGAACAATCAGAGTAGGACATCAATAGGGCTTAAGTCACTAAAGTATTCAAAAAACTCTTTGGTGGTAAGGATCTGGAAGTGAATGAGATTTGCCCTGAGTTCCTGAAAGTTCTTCATGTTGTTAGGCTGTCTTGACTGACATGGCTCTTCAACATTGCATGGACATTGGGGACAATGCCTTTGGATTGTGAGACTGGGGTGGCGGTCCCAATCTTTAAGCAAGGGGACCAGAGGATGTGTCCCATCTTCAGGGGGATCACACTCCTCAGCCTCCCTGGGAAGGTCTATGCCAGGATACTGGAGAGGAGGCTCCGCCCATTGGTTGAACCTTGGATCCAGGAGGAACAAACACATACTGGCTGCAGAAAACTGGACCAGCCATTCACCCTCACAAGGATACTGGAGGGTTCATGGGAGTTTGCCCAACCAGTCTACAAGTGTTTTGTGGATCTAGTAAAGGCTTACAATCATGTGTCTCGGGGGGGTCCCGAGGGGGGTATTTCAGGGGTAATGGGGTACAGGGTCCATTGTTACAGGTCATTAAGTCCCTTTACAACTGGAGTTTGGTTTGAACTGCTAGCAGTATGTTAGACTCATTCCCAGTGGGGGTTGGACTCTGCCAAAGCAGCCCTTTGTCACCCATTCTTTTCATGGCCTTTATGGACATAATTTCTAGGTGTAGCCAAGGGATGGAGGGGGTCTGGTTTGGGGGCCTCAGGATAGTGCATTTTTTGCAGATGATGAGTTCCTGTTGCCATTGTCGGGCTGTGACCTGCAGCATGCACTGGGGTGGTTTGTGTGTGAAGCGGCCGGGATGAGGATCAACACCACTAAGTCTGAGGTTCTGAACTGGAAAAGGGTGGATTGCCCTCTCCTGGTGGGGGGTGAGTTACTACCTAAAGCAGAGGAGTTTAAGTATCTTGGGGTCTTGTTCACAAGTGAGTGTGGGAAGAAGGGTGGTGTGACGTGTGTGTGTGTCTGTGTGTGTGTGTGTGTAAAAACGTGAGCTGCCACTGACCTGGTTTGAGTAAGTTTATGTGACATTAGCAGGAGTGACCTGGTTTGCCGACCAGCCCTCCTGAGGATCTGACCCCCACAGCAATTCACAGTGAAGCTGTGCTGCTTAAGGGGACCGACACAAATGGTGGCTGACCGATTCTCACAGCAGGTCCCATCCCTGTAACATATGTACATTAGAACCGAATACAACATTTGAATCTAATACAAAATTGTAGGTATGTCATCCTAAGAAGCACAAGTCCTTATCCATACACAGGGCTCTGTGTGAGCCAGACCAACTGGAGCACATTTAAAAGCCATCTTAAAGCCCTGTTATAGCTTTGGCCTCCTGTCCTGGGAGAATTCTCTCCCAGCCTAAATCAGACTTACAACATGGCCGCTCTGACAACTCAGAGATCATGAAAGTGCAGCTGGATGCCACAAACCACCAGAGGGGGCACAGTAACACGCCATTGGTTGCCTGGGGCCTGCAGTGGTTACATGGGCCAGGGAACGGGACACAGCTGACTCTGGTGGTGCTCACACAGATACAGGAGCAGTGTGGCAGCCTTGAGAAAACAGAGCAGGGGTCCGGTCAGCCCAAGGAGAAGCCCAGCTCCACAAGAAGGTCGTCGGTCCAGAGGGGGTCAACCGGGGAGAGGTGGCTAAGCTACAGTACAGCACCGGGTCACAGCTACAGTACAGCACCGGGTCACAGCTACAGTACAGCACTGGGTCACACTGTGACAATCTGTGGTAGATGGTCCAGACACTGGGTCACACTGTGACAATCTGTGGTAGATGGTCCAGACTTTCTTTTGGTATTTCCACTTTTCAGGACAAAAGAAGGGAGGGGGTGAACTACACAACCTAAATAATAAAAATAATCTTCAGATGAATGAAAAGATGACGTTTCGGTGGACACCGGAACACCTAAAAGAGCTCTCAGCCAAGGGCATTCTGAACATCAGGTATACCGGGGAGAGGGATAAAAATAGGAAATATGCCCTAAACAGGGAAGAATAAGGATCAGGTGGCTGAAAATCATGATGCAAATCAATGTGGTTACTTGACATCCCCCAAGGACTAAGAGTGCTACCCAGGGATTACTGACTTTACTACACTCTTAATATGCCCACCTACTGTGTGTAAATCGATAAAATAAAGAGCATGTAAAGATAATAGGCCTTAAGTTACATGAACATGTAAATGCGATACATTTAGTACTATAAGTGCATCCTGCCGGCTGATAGCTGCTGTATCCACGTGTCTGACAAAGACGTCCTCTTCCAGATCATTCCACACTTCTTCTACTCAGTGACCAGCCTGGGATCCAGATTTCTCATTTTAAGATGTCTGCCAGGCATAGCTGTTGTCAGAGCAATATACTGAATTATAGTTCAAAAGGAAACCAGTAATCGAGGAAGATAGGAGCTGCTCACAGATAATGGAAAATAGCAAGATTCACTGAAAAATCAGACTTTGGGGGAAACTTGTACAACTAATCAGGGCCATACTGCAGCTTTAAACTTCGGTTGGGATTTGAGGGCGCTGGTACACAGCCAGCATCACTATCTGTCTCTCACACTACTATGGTAAATCATGCAAAAGTCAACAGTGTCCTGAAAATCATCCCAGAAGCTAAAATGATATATTTTATATACAGAGACAGGAAAGGATTAATTGTGAAAAGAATTAATTCTGACTCTCAGAAGCATTACAAGTAGTTAAGCATCAAACATTTGTTTCTGGAGAAATACGACCCACACAAAGAGTAACCTAGGTAGCCTGACCTCACTCTGCGCTGATTAATTATTCATGAGTGTCTGATGCATACATGCTGTAGACCAGGCGTGCAAGCAGCTGAACCTGCCACCCCTGTGCCGGCCACCGTTTCAGCCAGACACCAAACCTTTCACAACCATTCTCTGTCTCTATGTGTCCAAAGTCGACAGCACTCCGATCTCAGAGGAGCATCGCCTGGTGCAGAAGGATGGCAGCAAACATTCATCATGCCTCCTGAGAAAGCTGGAAGCTGATGAAATGTCTTTCAAGCTGCAGTGTGCCAGCTACCCTGTGTCCCAGATAGCCTTGGTGCCCTAATCTGATTAAGTCCCAAAATTCATGCCATACATGCATGAAAAATTCTCCTCACCTAAAGACCTTAACAACCTTACTTCTCCCACCTGCCTGATCTCCTCCATCCCTGCTCGCCCTGTCATACTCTTAGATCTTCCTCTTTCTGGACTCCACAGCTCCTCTTGGGTTGCTCCTAGACTTTGGATTTCCCTCCACCATCCATAACTCACCCTATCTCCCAGGTTTCAAATCTTGCCTCAAACCTTCTTGCTCCCCCAAGCTCTAGAGTTCCCGCCACTCT
Organism: Gnathonemus echidnorhynchus; assembly: GCA_026776725.1. Taxonomy (NCBI): domain Eukaryota; kingdom Metazoa; phylum Chordata; class Actinopteri; order Osteoglossiformes; family Mormyridae; genus Gnathonemus; species Gnathonemus echidnorhynchus. The sequence continues at coordinate 5,284,432 of JAODJU010000002.1, read as the reverse complement.
GCTCTCTCCACTTTGATCCCTCCATTCTCTCTCTGCTCAGCTTGCATCATCCATCTAAAACTGTCTATTCCACATTACTGTATCTCTCGTCAGTGAATGCTTATTGCATCTATTACTCTCGCTGTGTTCTGTTATTGAATATTAATAGTGTCTTTTAAAAAGCGCTGAATAAACCGAATGTATTTGTATTATTATTATTATTATTATTATTATTATTATTATTATTATATTGCCCTCATAATTAAAGCTAGCACTCAAAAAATATAGGGTAAATCTTAATACCAAGAAAGCAAAGACCGTACTTGTGGTCTTGGCAAGACCGGTGTTGCTAACTTGCCTTCCAAGAACAATCTTGGGACACAATGACCTGGGACTGGTCTCTTTCGGCAAGGATGCAACCGATGTATCTTTGATATTTGGGGGGGAGCAAGGCCAACATCAGGGGATTTTTACCATCCTCGTGTACTGGTGTTCTTAGTGTTGGAACTGGACTTCGGCAATGGAAGATGATGTAAAACGGGTATACGAGAACACAAGTACGGTCAAGTCTGCGTATTGAGATTCACTCATCATGTCTGTCACAATGTGCCCTTGCTTGGTCATGTGACCCACGGAAGCTCAGTAAGGGAGAAGGGGACCTTAGTCATTAGGGGGCTAAGGGCACTCTCAGCATTGCTGGAGGTTGGCCTCCCCAAGGAGGGCGAACACCTGGCCCCAGCTGCTCCTCCGCAATGCATCAAGCCAGTCACAGAGCTGACACCCCCCTCCCCCCAGCCATAGGATAAAAAAGTGAGAGCCTGCAGGGCAAAGCTCTACAATCTGTGTAAATTACGTGTGGCTTCAGAGCAGATTTGACAGATTTGCCACCTCCCCGCAAAGGCGCAGAGATCCGGGTTGAGGCGAAGTCCCTTTATCCAATCAGACATGGTCCTGTCCATCGGTTGCCAATGACAACCACAAAGATCATTTGGCTATGTAAATTTCAAGGAGTGCAGTGCGTTGGGGAAGCGACTCCAGCGCCTTTCAGACGGGGCCGCTCCCGAGAAGGCAGATATTCCACAAGCGTGGCTGTGACACTGCAGGAAATTCGGATTACATGGATAAACGTGGACCAGAAACATAAAAACGGCATGAACATGGGAGTAAATAAAATGGCCATGTTGTTACCTGCCAGGACCGTTTGCTTTTGGAGGAGAAACTGAGCCGCTACAGGCAGACCACACTTATATTCTACCTTATCATTGCTTTTGGGGTGTTTCCACCAGGAAGAGAGACATAATACAGAATGAAAAATGCTCAGTCCTAATAGGAGACAGATGTAAACCAGTCAAATCAAAATGACACACAACAAGTATGACATTTAAATTGCTCAAAACTCTATATAACTCAAATTAATTACTGGGAGAAACGACTACATCTTAATGAAATATGATTGTTACTAGTGCCATGTATATGAGTACCTGTGTGTCCCTGACTGACAGCAATCAGGTATGCCATCCTGACACCAGGGCCACTCAGAGCATTTCAGAAACAGGCAGGAGAGCCTCATTCCATTATTCATGCTAAAAGCAATACACCAGTCATGTGTCAGTCTGCCATGGGTCCGATCAGCTCGTATGGTGTTTCAGTCGGCCTCTCTGCAGAAGGCCCTCTCCATTACCCATAATCCCACAGACATTAGCCCCCTCCCCACCCCCAAATGGACACACACCCCAAAGACAAACAAATGCACACATACAGCCCACGTGAATCGCCCGGATCGACATGCAGAGCAAAAGCCTGTTAGTGATCAGGATCCTGATGGCAAGCATGAAAGCCATTTTCCTGCAATAAATCCGGAGACTTCCAGGCAAATGCACATCACCGTGGAAACACGCCGCAGCCGCTTCTCCTCCGTTGGAGCATCTGTAATGCATGAACAGCTGCGTGTTCGTGTGGCCCAGCAGCGCATCATAAAAATGGCCTCACATCTCTGTAAAAGCAGGGTGTCGCAGCAGGGAGCACCTTCCAGCGAGGCTGGTCTAATGGAATTAATTATCAATTAATTAATATGCAGCAGCCATGCTATTTTTAAAGGCACGTTCACACATTTGCCAGAACATTCCAAGAAGGTGCGTCTCCATATCCCCTGGTTCTGGTGAGCAGCCTAAACGGTTATTCATAATTGAAATTGATTAATTAATATGATTATACAGGCTACATTCTTCAGGCCAAGTTTTATATGAATAAATATATTGGTTACGGCAGGAAATTAATTTAGAAGTTAGCAGTCAAATCATTAGTTAGTGATTTTTTTTTTCCCAAAAGTAACACAAGCAACAAATTGATATACAGTAACATCCACACTGTACATTCACCACGTGATCTCATGTATCGCCTGCATCATAAACACCCATGATAAACTTCTTTCACTTTCTGCTTTGCCCAAGCTCTGCTGTACGGAGTACTCCTGCCCTCTAGTGGCAGCCAAGTACAACACATCCAATGAAGGGCAACCCGGCCTTATCCAATCTGTGACAGGGTCATTTTAGAGAACTCGACAACTATCCACATGCCCAGCTACCATCCAATCCATTCATTCCATCTCTTTTAACAACATTAAAATAAATGACTGTCCTGTTTCAGCAGCTTCTGCATGGGATAAACCCTGAGATTAGGAACGGATGTTTTACGAAGTGCGGCGTCTCTCAGCATGGCTAGGCAATAGCGCCATCACGGAGTCTCTGCAGGTACAGAGGATGTGCAAAATAAAAGATAAAATAAATGGTAAAATAAAAGAGGGAGCTTATTAATGAGACAAGTACACAGACCCATATTAATTTAAATAAATAAAGCAACAACAGAGGAGAGGACAGGTCTTCACGCACACTTGCGTTTGTGTCGCATGATGTTCACCTTGACAAAGTGCCACATAACCATTTGAATGGGTTAAAATAACTTCTTCACTTTCCTCTTAATGGAGTTCTTTTTATTTATTTAGCTGTAGAAAATGTGGGCATAGTGAAATTATCTGTAACCTAAAATGGTGTCAGATTTGCTGCTGTGCATTACCAGGTTAGAGGCTTTGGGTGACAAGAGCAACCTTGCCAAGAGTGAAGTAATGGCATGTTGGGGTGTGTGTGGATGCTGCAGAGACCTGGCTCAGCCAGTGACATGGGGGCGTGGCTGGGAGCGCGTGGGGCCTCTGCCTAATCCAGCCTGACAGCATGAGAGGCAGGCTTGTGCCCCCGGGCCTGAGCCCCCTAATGGCTGTGGCGATGGCGCGATAGCACAGTACTCCTCTGTGTTCCGAGCAGGTCAGGCATGCTGGAGTCTGGCGAGGACAGCATCATCACTCAGGTGGTGCACCCAGAGCTCAGACACACTTTCAGGCCCCACACAGAGAACGCCATTCATGGGTTTTTGGATGCCGGGAAGAGAGAGAGGAGACTGCCAAGCATGGGGCTGAAGCCAGAGCCGCGAGAGGCCCCCAGAGCAGTGAGACACCCCCAGAGCAGCAGGGGCCCCCAGAGCAGCATGTAGCCCCCAGAGCCGCAAGAGGCCCCTAGAGCAGTGAGACACCCCCAGAGCAGCAGGGGCCCCCAGAGCAGCCTGTAGCCCCCAGAGCCGCAAGAGGCCCCCAGAGCAGCCAGAGGCCCCCAGAGCAGCCAGAGGCCCGCAGAGCAGCGAGGGCCCCCTAAAGCAGCAAGAGGTCCCTAGAGCAGCCCGAGTTCCCCAGAGAAGCAGGAGTCCCCAGCAATACAGAGCAGCACGGGCGCCTGTGAAGGGAGGGTGTGTGTCTGTGTCTGTGTCAGATTGCTGCTGGGGGACAATATCCATGTATGGACAGGCTGAAGGTTTATAATACAAGAGTTATATCATGTCCGATCAAATCAAGAAACAAATTCCTGCATACCTGTAGTATTGATCTACTAATGGCATACATCATCAAAACATCTGTGTGCGATCACTGATATCCAAGATAGTGACGCCACGTAACTCAGAATCCCACTTGTCCTGAGTCATATGCATCTATTACATGCTCACAAAGAAACAGACAGAGTGCTTTGCTGACCCGGTCTGGCCTGAGAGTAACCAGAGGCTAAGAGGCTCCAGTTACTCAGTGGGTCCTCCTCTCCTCAGAAAGGTGTCACCACCAATCCCCCTGCTGCACCAGACAGCTGTCCAAATACAAGCAGCTGCCACAAATAAGCAGGAGAGCCATGTGAGTATGTCGGAGGAGGGGCAGCCATGTTTGTGGTTTAGAGAGCTGCTGTGGGAGAGAGGGATGTGTTTCTGGAAATGCCACACTGGGATGTGTGTGTGGGACATGGCGACTGGTTACTGGAGAGCAGTGGCTCAACTGGTCATTCGTGAATTTTCATGTTTAACAAGCTGAGGTACTGATATCTTATTCTTATTAGCCTGAGTTAAAATTTTGCTGTCATATTCAATCTAAATGTAAAACCATTGGGAAGAAAAGATATCTTTGAGATTAAAGACTCCTTGGGAACCCTGATCTACAGTATTAATCCTTTTCGCAATTGCTCAAAGTACTACTCTGTAAATCCAGATTTGGTATAACAAAACTGAGGAATATGAAGACCTCAGCTGATGTGTTCAGTTTACATGAATGCAAACTGATTCATCCAACAGCACAATCAAAGCCTTAATTAAGAGCTCAGCAGCAATGAAATCCAACACACCCTGTGGGCCATAAACCCAAGAATTCCTCACCCATGATTTAGAGTAATCAAAACTGGATGACAGAAAAGTAGGAAAATCCAATGACCTTCGCTAGACAGCATAATTTCTAAGCTATGGCAATGAATGACAAACCAGTGAATGGTAGCCATCAACAGACTTCACTGAAGGTCACTCAGGTAGCCTGGACAATTAAGCATATGGATTTGTGCAAGATCTATGTGACCCAAGTAATTAATTCAATATCTAAGAAATACCATGCAGGCATCTATCTTCGGTATCTTCTTATCTAACTGGCTTATCAGTACAGGGTCACAGGGGGCATGATGTCAATCCCGGAAAGCAAAGGGCATGTGACAGGAGACATCCCGATACGATGACTTGAGAGAAGTTCAGAGTGGCCCCGCCATGCATTCTTGGCATCAGACGAATACTTCACTAATTTAGTGCAGATATGACTAAATCTATCTAGATATACATCAAAATATCCATGCACCTATACCTATAATATGTGTATGTTGATGCTTCCATGTCCCATTCTCACCAGTGTGGGGAAGCAATAAAAAAGGCCAATAGGATGTTGGGGTATATCTCCAGGTGTGTGGAG
>JAODJU010000002.1:5236867-5278015 GCA_026776725.1 Gnathonemus echidnorhynchus | reverse complement strand
GGGGGGCATCAGCAGACAGGCTGCGCATTCCTCTGGACACAGTGGGAGCCAGTTCAATATTTGGAATGGTGCTGGGGGGGCAGTGGAGGACTCTTTGCACACACATGCTGCATTTCTTTCATGGCCCCTCCATTGGATTCAGCTACCAATCAATGCCACATTTCGGTCACAGAGAACGACTGTGGCAGAGATGCGTTAACTATTCCCGCCTGGGGACAAGGGCCAACTGCTACAGGCCCACAGTACGTCTTGACCCTACTATCACACACCAAGTGTAGAATTGCAGGGCCTAGCTGGTGTTAAAATGGACAGAGCAAAAGACAATAGCCTCAAGTACAAGACCAATGTTTGCATGTGACCGGCTTTGTTACCAGGAGAGGGACTGTCCTTGTCATGTCAAAAGTGCTTGCATTAGCTATGCTTAAAGACCCAAAAATTAAAAAAAGAAATGGCCCAAGAAGAATGGGAAAAATATGCAGAGAGAGACTTTTCCAAAATCTTCAATGGCTGAAAAAAGCTTCTTCAATAAAATTTTGATACCAGGCAATCAACATATTTCAGCTTTTACTTAATTCACAATACTGTTTGTAAGGAATAATTTAACTCATTTATCTCATCTGCAAATTCTGAATACCTTATTAAATTGAAAGAAACTGTATTACCTGGTGTGATTTTAAAAAGCAGGACGGAGTAGAACCTGCAGGCCCATCTGCACTAAATCATTTCCTTACCAGTAATGACTTACACGTCATAATCCACCCACCACTTGTGATATAACTTCTGACTAGCTTCAATATATTAAACTACACAATCCATACAAAGTACGCATTCAGCATATAAATACATTTTCTTTTTTAAACACCTGGGTCAGTCCATCCTCTCCCCACACTGTAAATCTTGGTCTTGTTGGGAGGTACATGCCACCCAACACCAGATCCTCAGGAGCCAGCAGGCCACAGATCGACAGTGAGCGGGCAGGCTGGATCCCATCCTCAACGCCCCTAAGCTCCGCTTCCGGCACGCTAGTTTACATACTTGTGAATAACTAAAATATTAAGTGTTTCAGTTTTGGCCACTACTGGAATTTCGACGCCTGGAAATAATCTAGATCAAGTTATTTATAGCAAATGAACATCTGCAATCTTTTAGAAGATGTTTATTTGCCCTGTCATGATGGACTCTGTGGCTTTATATAGCTATCACCAAGAGGAATCTCAAACATTTTAAACTCTGCTCATTTCCCAAAGCATCACTATAGATATTCAGTGGTGCAAATGGTTCTGATGAGCAAGCCAACTTGCCGTCACATAATCAGCACTGCCCGTCAAGCAGATTATTGTCATCACTATACTTTACGATAATAATTAACATAACAATTACATTATGCACATTATTCTTTTATTATTTCTTTTATATATAAGTTCAAACACGGATAATTAACCACCTAAACTAGCCAATAAAAAGTCAGCACGTAATTCTGCATATCTATGCAGTGTACTGGTGGCCAGACAGGAGCCGACTGCAGTTTGGGACTGTGTGCCCACTGTTTGTCATGAATGGCTAACGTCACAACGGCACGTGGGGTTAAGGAGTTATACGAAAACAGACGCAGCCAGGTGCTGCTGAGTATCATCGCCGTAACGCCCACAGCGCAGCACACTGTCATTTTATCTTCACATGATCAGACAGGAAAGGCACCTCCGCTTGACCACAACCGGATCCCGTCAGACCTTTGATCCAGTCAGATATTCTTCACAGCATCATTGTTATATTCACTCTGTCTGCCCTGCAGTCAGTCACATCGGTAATTACCAAAACTGAGCACACTGCTGCTTTGCACGCTTTGGATATTCTGGATATTCTGAGCCACCTCATAGGCCTCTTGGTACAGGCATTGAAGTGACCCTCTGCTGGACATGGGCTCGTCTTAATTTACATGTTTATCTGGTTTGCATAGTTTTACTAAAATTATCCCACATTCCTCATCCACCTCCAACCTTTCAACAACACAGAAATCATCTATCTATCTATCTATCTGCCGTCCTGTCTGTCCGCCTGATTTCCCGCTCCTCACCTCCCGTTAAGACCACGTGACCGCTCCTTGTGAGGTCAGTAACAGTGCAGAGGCGCCAGCTGACCGTGACCGATCGGACACGCGATGTCTGCGCGTGCTGGGGGCTCACGAGATCTCCGGGGTGTCTGCATGATCTTTGCTGCGCTCGGATGACGAAGCGGAACTGTGAGCACGCGTTACCGGGAGAGGAGTTAGTATCCACCGTTGCCAGGCGCGCTTCCTACGGACAATGTAGATGGGAGGGGAGTTCATAGAAAAGTTCCACAGACATAAAGAATCAAGGCAGAGATGGTCAGCAGTGGAAATGGAAAACCAATTGCCTTGTCATATTGCTAATTGAGGAGGATGACCTCCATTGAAACTTTTTTTTTTTTTTTTCTGTTTAGTTTGGTTTCCACTGTTGAAATACTGGAAGTGGGTTAAGGTTACGGGCGGCATGGTGGTGCAGTGGTTACATGTGTGTGGAGTTCGCATGTTCTCCCCGTGTTGTCGTGGGGTTTCCTCTGGGTGCTCCGGTTTCCCCCCACAGTCCAAAGACATGCTGAGGCTGATTGGAGTTGCTAAATTGCCCATAGGTGTGCATGTGTGAGTGAATGGTGTGTGAGTGTGCCCTGCGATGGGCTGGCCCCCCATCCAGGGTTGTTCCCTGCCTCGTGCCCGTTGCCTCCGGGATAGGCTCCGGACCCCCTGTGACCCAGTAGGATAAGCGGGTTGGAAAATGGATGGATGGGTTAAGGTTACTAGTAATGACAAAGTACACGGCCGTTTATGAGCTGTACACCAGCTGCGGTGAATCGCCCGGGACGGGCGTCACTCAGCGGCTGCCACGCACACCCTCGGGTTCTGTCCAGCTCTGCCACCGTGACTGCGGTGCGATTATTCCGTCTGGGCCGCGATCCGTTTGACAGACATACATTTTCCCAAATGAATCAGGAACTCCAAAACTGGGAAATGGAAAAAGGGTCCCCACAGGATAAATGGGACATGCTGTGATATGTTCAAAGCTAATCGTAATTACATCTATTTTGCTTCGTCCATTAATCTGGGCACACAATTCCGTGTGTGAGGAGCAAAGCAGCTTACGGTGAGGTAGGCCTTAGTAAAAGAAGCCAGAGTGCCAGATGCCAGAGTCTGTTTCTTTGATAACGGCGTCAGAAACTCGTGGTTTTCTCATTTATTTTGTATACGTTTGCATTCTAATGACCTGATAGCGCCAAGGAGCGATTTTCACTCCTCAATGAAAAGTCCCCATTCAGGCAGCTTTAAGTATTCATTATGTTACCTGAGGTAGGACTTCCAGGCCACTCTAAAAATAACCACCAGGGGGCGAAAAGATCCGCATTAATTCGGATGCACTTTAAATGCATCGTGATTATACTGAATTCTGATTCATGGCTAGATTTGCATAGATGCAAATTTGAAACTAAGTCTATTTCAGTTCGTATATAACGTCCTTATACACAAAAGAAGGACATTCTCTCACACACGATTAAACACCATTCCATTTGATATTAAAGTCATTCTCATAAAGGATACAAGAGCACTGAAATGATTATCACACCAAAGCAAAACATTCTGGCAACAAATCACAGCTAAAACAAAGAAGTTTATTTTATGACTTTATATTGTCACAGCTTGATTTTTTTTTCGTGATACTGGAAATTTTTGAAAAATGTCTTGCAAATGAGCTTAGATCGTGGGGCTGCAGTGTAGGGATAATGAAGAGGTCTGGTCACTACACTAATGGGATAAGTACATTACAAAGAAGGAAATTAAAGAGCTGCAATATAGCTTTTTGGTTTTGTCTTCTAGACACTATAAACAATAACGGGAAAGTTTTTCATGAAACGGGAGGGAGATGCATTCTTCATGAGGGTACAGCTGTGCTCCAGTCTCACGGCAGGATTTTCAGGCCTCATGCAACACCTGTCAAACTCAATTCCTCTGCAAAGCCCTAATGCATCTGTTTAATTGCAAGTTGCCTGCCCCCACCCCCTTGCACATTAGCGGTGGGGTTTATTATACACAGGGGTACACTGAAGCCAGGCGTGCCGCAGACGGACACGCACAGGCTCTGCACACCGGCTTTGTGTTTCACATTGTGTTCCCCAAAGATTTCCCCCCAACGGAACCTGTGTGACTCCTAATGCCGCCGGGACTGAACGTCCTGATTCACCAAGAAATGGCTTCAGTTTGTGGGCTCTGGACATGATGTCAGTGCATTAATGTGTTGTCACAGATATAGGCCTGATTTACTATGAAGTGTTATCGCAGAGGGATGGAGCCCCCAGTGCACCAGTGCCTGGGAGGGCCACTCTGACCATTTTTCAGAGCAGTGCCGTTCAAAGCCCACATGGCACCCTAGGCCAGCTTCACCACCATCCGAGGCAAAGTGAAATCGGCTAGTGGGCAGTGAGTGACAAAGGTGACCAACTGCCTTTTTCTGGAGTCACTCTTGACCTGCAGATGTTGGCTTCAGCTCTGGAGCGTGTAAGCATGTGAGGACAAGCTGTCGGGGGAGGTCGGAGACACCAGCCAGTCTGGGAGGCGCACAGGTGTGTGAGGAGACAGGTATTGTAGAGACATGAGTCGGGGCGGGATTCCTGTCACTGCATTAGTCACACAGTGTGTGGTTTTGTGCAAATAGGCAACGCAAACGTATATGCACACACGCACCATCTCTGAGACATTTAATCTGAGTGCTTGGAAAGTGTCTGGTGGTTCGAGGGAGCATGCCCAAACTAAACCTCTGATTTTCACAACAATGGAGAAAGACTTCCAGTAATTGAGCCAAAGTCAACACCTGAGTAAATCACAGCAAATGGCCCTTCGATGATGAATCCTCCAAAGCCTGCGTTCCTCTGCCTAGATGGTGCTGAATGCCACTGGAAGGCTGATTCTGGGAGATAAAGCTTTTTGAAAACTGAACAAAGTCGCAAGTCAGTCACTCTGCCTTAAACGAGACCCCCACACTAGCACGTGTGTGTTGGAATCAATGTGATTCTCGCAAGCTTCTCTTTTCGGAGCAAGTATTAGATCACAATAAACAGCTGAAAGACCAGACGTGTCAATTTACTTATTTGTGACACGTGATTGTCATAATAGCTTCAGCTCAGCTTTTTCCACTATTTCTGTGAATGATTGATTGATAATTACACGCATCGTCTGGCAAATTTTAAATTCCAAATAACCGTTAGGGAGGCTGTGGCCATTCCATTCGCCAAGAAAACATGAACAGGAATGTTTTACAGAAATCAGATGTCGCTGTCTTCCTGCTTTAACTAATGAGCTATTTAAAGGGTCCCAACAGGATGCAGGCTGCTTTTTGGAGTAGATAAATATGGTAAAAATAGAAGCCTGGGACTGCAACAAGCAACTGCTTCAGCATAAATGCTTTGAGTTGCATCACTGCTCGTGAGCACGAGTTCCTGGATTCGATCTCTGCTGCCTGTGCCAGCTATTACCGTTTGTGCTAATGTTCTGGTTTTAGGATACAAACACATTGAGAGCTGTCAGTCGCCCTTTTTTGTTCGTTTCTCCTTCTATCTCTCTTTTTTAATACCTCAGAGATTTTGTTTTGTTTTCCCTTTCTGGAAAGCAGAGGCCTCCACAGAGAGAATCTTCGAGCTGCAGGACGAGAGCCAGCAAAGGGACAGGCATAAGGATAGCCTGAGTGCGGCCTGGTGTGCCGTCTGTTCTCGTGTGGGGATCTTTTTGTTATCATTATTTTGCTCTTTTTTTTGGAGGGGGGACGCCTCGAAACGGGTGACAGCTGCCTTTTTAATGAACATATCGAGTGGCGCAGACACACTCCGGGCCGGTCTCGCGTGATGGGCTGTCTTCCATGTGGTCCGGGGATATTTGCCAGGAAGGAGTAACATCAGGTTTTTATTGGCCAAACTTTCCTACCCACGCAGGGATAAGTCGCCTCACATTGATGGCATGAACGACATCGCCGCACAAACAAGACAGCGATTGCCGGAATAGGATGTCTGAAGATGGAGCAGAAAGCAAATATTTTCAGTTGGCTGTTGAATGTCAGTCCATATTTAGCTTCTGGGCAGTACTCTACATTTTTTCTCACGGAAAGAATTCTTATCTGATTCACAAACGGCACAATTACGGGGATCTAGGAAAGTCTGATAACAGCTTTTAAGTTGGTTTACTGCCATGATGCCAGGCTCAGGTGTATAGGGGGGGGGGGTTGGCCCAAACACACAGGTATGCACATGCAGGTCTAAAAGGGCAAACAAGGCATGTGCATGAGAGAGACAGAGGGACAGTCAGTCAGACACACAAGCCATCTGTGAGGCTAAAGATGCATCGCAGCTGTTGTGGTTAACCGCAGCCTTCCAAGACCCCTCCGCACAATAACACAGGATAGCTGTGTGCTTTGATCTGCCGACACACCCTCTCACGGACACTTACCTTTTATCTGTGGGATCACCTGATGCCCCTCTCAATTAACCGTTGCAGCCTTCTGCACATTTTGAAAATCTAGGTCTGACAAAAAGCCTTGATTTATATACAACATCTTTAAATTTTTATTAATTTTACAACAACGTGCATTTTTTGTGAAGGCGAAGTCAGCCAGTCCCTGGGGAGTAATTGGGAGTTAAGGGCCTTGCTCAGGAGCCCAGCGGGGACATCACTGTACAAGAAAGCAGATAATGATATGACAAAATTTAAAAAGTGTCGTAAAATGAGGGTTGTCTCCTCCCACATACTTTATAGTTTTCAAACACGTTATTTTGAATGACACCTGAAACAGATCTTGCAGATTCTAAGATTTCCTTACAGCCGGACCCACATGAGAATCCTGCAGCATGTTGTCGACCTGCCTCAACACCAGTCAGTGTTCCACCATGCCCTGGAGCCAGCGGGCGACATCTTCCAGAGTGACTGGGTCTCTGCACTTGGCGCTGTTGATGTTCTCACCGTCTCTTGATCCCAAAAGGGTCTGGTTCCCATGGTGACTACCCGGCCCTCCCTCATCAGTACCCCCCCAGGCCCCTCAGGACACACGCATTACCCTCATGTTCTCCTCAAAACAGACTAAATCTTAAAATATTCTACAGAAGAGTAACAAAAATAAGCAATAAAGATGATGCACAATAAAACCACCCGGCCCCCATTTGGATCCGTGTAATATACAGTCCTCTTCCAAGGAGCAAACACTTTATCACTGGTTATCAAGAAATGTAACTCATCAGCAGTCCTCCAGCTTTTAATCATCCAATCAACCACAGCACAAACCGTTTTCCTTCGTAACACCATTCAGCGTCTGTCCAGCCAAGCCATACCCCCCCCCAAAGACAGATCCATGGGGCAGCAGTAATTATTCATGTGTCCCTGAGATAAGTTTCCCTCTCTGTCGATGTGGCATCTCTAGTTACCTGACCAATTATGACAGGATTTAATCGCGAGCTGCTTTTCACAGACAGTGTTTAACCAGGATTGAGTGGATATCATGTAATGATTTTCTGGCCCTCAGGACAATGATGTCTGAGCCATAGTAATATCTCTGTGTAAACAGGGATGACGAAATGTTGTCATGGAAAATCGCAAGTAACTGAAACTGACTTTTATCCACATGGCATTTCAAATTACATTAAATGTGGTTTCTCAAAAGTAGGCAAAATTTTATTTTTGAGATTTAGATTTTTTAAATTTATTTTTTACTTTGGCATCAACCAAATGAGTTACAATACAATCCTTGTTGTTATTTCAAACAGCTGCTGCATGTTTTTATCTGAAAGCTTGAATTCAGTGCTTTATAGACCATAAACTGTTTGTTTAGCCATAATTTCAGTGTTTTACCATTATATCATTTACACAAATCATGTTTTCTTAATCTGTAATTAGACTGAAATTACTCTCCAGCTGCAGTCTCACAATTACGCCTGCACTCACGAGTAATTGGAAAAGCACATCACCTAGGCCTTAAGCTTGTGTTTTTTCAAGTAATTAAATAGAAAATGCAAGTTAAATCGTGCTGAACAACTTGGGTTCCAGTTGCCAACTGACACTGGCGGACCATTGTATACACTGGTCAGATAAATTCCTTAAACTGACTCTCTCTCTAAAGGAATTCAGCTGTTTGTTTAATTGTTTTTGTGACAATATGTGTTTTTTTATGTGTCCCAGGGTGGTAAATCTTGATAATCGGTGTGTTATGTTGAAATAAATTATGGCTAGAATTTAAACACTTGCTGGACTGCATGGCCAGACCCCAGAGGCGTCTCCATCCAGGTGGGTCCTCAAAGCTGCCACCAGCTGCTGTCATTACAGCTGGTGCTTTCTGTTCTCATGTAGCATGGGCTAGACCATCATTCACTGAAGTCGCTGGCATGTACTCTCAGTGCCATGTACGCAAGAGTGGGTGCCAGCCATTCCAAGGGGCTTTAATGTGGCATTTACAGGTGAAGGGGTGTTTCCCCCACACTGTAGTCCCCGCTGGTGCATGAAGGTCATGTCTGTGCCTGTATTTGGGACACCGCTCAGCACCAACAGCAGATTTACGGCCAGGAGTTCACAGGAGCATCGAGACGGCCGTAAATCACACAGCTGCGAAATTTCAGGAATACCTGGGAAGCATTTTGTTGCCGTCCAGTGAAATGCTGGACTTGCTTGCTCTGTCTTGAGCCCGGCACCTTCTCGGCCCAGTCCAGCGATGGCAAAGTCAGTGCGAAGTGCCAAAGCCCCAGCATTCCTCCCGCGCCGATAGCTCAGGAATATACACACACTCCTGTTTGCATGTGACATTTGTGGAATGGATCCGGGCTTTTGGAAAAGTCGGGAAAAGAGCGCAGTCCGACAGGAACGGGGGACGTGGCAGAGCCGCATGGCATGTGCTTGTGTTTCCACGTTATCATTCCAGGCACTGATCGCTAAAGCAAACATTCTCAGCGCAGCAGCAGCCGGACGGGAAGCAGGGAAGGCCTGGCATCACTGGCATGCCGCTGTGATCCTGGGTGCCTGCCGGATGCCGGTCATAGCTGGACGTGGCTGAAGGCGTCTGCGCGTGGACAGCTGCCGTCGGGGCCCCGGCAGGACCTCTCCGCACATTCCCATGCCTAAACTCTCACCGCCCCCCTGCTCCGCCTCCGCAGCAGGCCTGCATTTAATTACCTCCCATCAGTCCTGATATATCACATGCAGTCACGGCGACTTGCTTCTCGCACACCCACTCGTGCGAGCGCTGCTCTCGTGAGCAGCGATCCGCCGGCCGGCACGCCAGCACCAAGCCCCAGGCCTGTCTAAGGCTGCCCTCATGCAGAAGCCCACCATGCGCTGTCTGCTCTCATCACCATGCACATCGCCCACGTTGGAAAAAACTCCAGTTTTCCATATTCCCCTTGATCCAGTCTGAATCCAGCCCAGACACCAAAAGACCAGGCTGGAGAACACATTCCCACCTCACACCCAGCACAGGGGACCGGGAGGACACCATAGCCGTCACTCTTAGTGACAGGCTGAGGTGACTTGCTCCCCTGTCCACGTCTGTATCATCAGTTTCAAGTGCAGTTCACAGCTCACCAGCAGGTGTCAGCCTCCCTGCAAAGGCACCTGCTTGCCAAGCCAGGCCGCCGGAAGGAGACACATCAAACCCATACATTACAACAGGAAGCACAGCTTCAGAGGTCAGCAGGTAGGAAGCACAGGTTCAGAGGTCAGCAGGTAGGAATCCAAGCTGCCATGGAGAGAAGTCTGAGAGAGTGCCATCTTACGGCATCCATCACTCCTGTCGCAATGGTGCATCTGCCAGTTCAGATTTCACATCTGGATCTGGGTACCTGTGACAGCTGAGCCTCATTTTGGCCTCGTGCTATAGAAGCATCCGGCAGTAATGGGAATGAGCCTCAATACTGCAGCTGTACGGTCGTGTAGAGCTCCCCCCACTGGCCAAACCCTCAACATCACAGCGCGACCATCCATTATACCCCAGATGACTCTACATAAATACACCCCAATCCAGGTCGCATGGTACTGAAAATGTCTGTCCCGTTAAATTACAATGGGTGATTGGTGAACCTCATTCGTGCTCAATTCTCACATGAAGAAAATCAGTTTTACAAGCTATTTTTAACAAATACTGCCCACATGTCAATTTCAGGCAGGGCTGTTTAAAAGAGCATTCAGCTGTGATCTCACAGATGTTTACAGCACCTTACTGCATTCCACAAGCTGAAATCCAGATCACTGTCCTGGTCTGACGGCAGGGGCTGACAGGTATGTGTGTTGGGGTCCCCTTTCCATACACATTCAGTCTCATAAGCTCAAGCAGCTTTACAAAGCTAGAGCGATGTCCAAACATTGTAATTTTAATGTGCTGCTGCAGATCATCACACAAAATGCAGGTATTTTAGGTAAATAGTTTTATTATTTTTAACACAGTAATTGCAGGGCAAATGCCCTTAATTGTTACCCCAGACTCTGAAATAAACAAGGGTGAAAAATGTAACCCTTAATTATGGTTTCCAAAGTCCTGATGTGGTATTTGTGAAGAAATTGCCAAGTCCATTTTCATGTTCCTGTTTCAAGTTACTGGCGGAAAGCTAAGAGACACACTGAATCATGCATCCGAGCAGGACCTTAATGTCAGGCCGTATTTAAGACTTGGCAGGTCAAAGGATGTGCACGATGAGTAACAGCATATAACATTCCTTTTAGCTGAAATGTCCAGTGTATTTATAGCAATTTCGTATAACCGATGAGAGTTTGTGGTGTTATCAGATTCTTGGGCCGAGACTGGGCAGTTTTCTTCTGCTTGACAGACATCATCATCCATACCAGATAACGTTGAAAAGGAATGGGTTAATCCCTAGCAGGTACCATCTAACATTAACACGAGGGAATAGGTTGACTGATATTTAACCATCTTCATCAATATCAACCCTGTCGTGTCATCTCTGGGTTCAACATGTCACTATGTTGGTTAGCACTGAGGAGCTCAAGTAATCATTTAATCAAAACTTTAATTTCTTTAATTTCTATGAGAACTTAAAGTTCTCATAATGACTAAATCGGTAGTTGCTTAGCAAGATTTAATTTTTGTTACGGATATCATGAACTTGGGCTTTATTCAGCTGGCTTAAACACAAAACGCAATTTAAAAAATGACTAAATGTACTATCTAAAATCATAGCTATTATGTAAAACAGCGGAATTAAAGACGGGCAACGGCTATGGAAAATTCAGTGTGGAAAATTCTAAGCTCTGAACATTATAAGACAAATGATTATTTACTAATATATTAAGTGAATAATAATCATCATGAGCCGGAGAAAAACAGTGATAGCAGAGACTTTCGCAAGACCATACATTTCCAGGACAACTGATGACTAGCTCTTTGCTGATGGGTAACCCAAGTTACCAAGGCTCAGTTGATTCAGTGGGATCATCAAAGATCTGGGGGGTGGGGTCATGGAGGAGGGTGCCACAACATGTGCTGCCTGGAATGATGTGAGGTTCGAACCAGGAGCTGACTTGCCATAAGACAGGTGTAGGCACCCAACTGGGCCCTGAAAACTAGGGGCCCCATAAAGACAGAATTTCTAGAAGTTACATTTAAGCATGCAACATAATATGATCATTTAAATTATAGCAACATGTCTGTTATTTGCATTTTTCTTGACAGTTTATAGGGTAGACGAAGTTGCCCCCCGTCCCAGCTGTAATGGACTGTTCCTACTTTGAGATTTTGTGCTACGTAGTTTTTTTTAACACAGTTTTAAGCTACCGG
This sequence comes from Gnathonemus echidnorhynchus, assembly GCA_026776725.1. Lineage (NCBI taxonomy): Eukaryota > Metazoa > Chordata > Actinopteri > Osteoglossiformes > Mormyridae > Gnathonemus > Gnathonemus echidnorhynchus. The sequence continues at coordinate 5,266,196 of JAODJU010000002.1, read as the reverse complement.
TTGTTTCACTGATAAGCAAGCCAGCACAGTGTAGCCTAACAGCAGAAGAAAATGGTGCGAAGATGCAAGACTAACGTTACATGTCCCGTGTATTTGATACTATCCCGCAAGAGTGGTAGACAAATTGGGAACAGACATGGCAAGAACACAATAAAATGAAGGTATGCAAAAATTCAAGGTTAACCTTAGCCTCAGGGATGGAGGAAGGCATAGGCTGTCTTTGGCTGCAGCCCAGGGTCACACAAAAGCGGGAATGGTTAAATGTCTTAAATTTGGCTAATTGATCCACAGGTGCAATACCCCCTCCCCCTGATCTACGAATTTTACCAGCAGCACTCCCGTCCCCACACTAAATCAGTAAGTTCTACTGCTAGTGCCCCACACTTTGATTAGCATATTGTTGATCTTCCATCATTTTTAATTCCCTCTTATTTCTCTTTCAGCTCCAAAATTAGCTCAAACGGCCCACATAGGCGGCCCCCTACCCCTGTTAACCAGGGCCCCCAAAGAAGTTAGTCAGCCTCTGGTTAGAGCAGCCGGCATGATAGTGGCTAGCGCAGGCCTGGTTCTGCCTAGGAGACATCAGTCACTTTAACCTAAGGATAACCTTTTTCCATTTAGCTACACAACCCGGAGGAAGGCTGATCTTGCTTGTATTACCAGACTATACTGGCCAGTGGGGTGTTCTAAGAAGCAGGGGTTCTTGCTTAGACAGGTAACCTGTTGGATTTTTGGTGGTCTGGACTAAATTAACTTTATTTTTGTTCACTTAAATTTAGCCCAAACAACCTTAAATCTGAAATGTTGTCTGGCTAAGCAAGAAATCCTATTTCATGGAACACCCCCCAGTTACTGGAAAGACCTAGGTTAGCTCTGCTTCCTGAGAGAAGAGAAACCCACAACTTCAGGAGATACACCCTGAATGGTCATCAGAGCTCAGAAGATCATGATGTCCCCAAGGTAAACCCATGGTTGGAGCAGCCAGCCAATCTAAAGCAGGTGTTCCCCAGCTGTCAGCCTGTGGTAAGTGTCCCACTCATCAGCAGGAACCCTGGATCTAACCAGAGGGCAGCTGTATGCCGAGGAAACAGAGGAATGTTTTTATGCAGCTGATTATTCCAGGAAGTGGGATCTGCCAGCTACAGAGGTGACAGTAGGTGGCAGCAGGGCCTTTCCCACCGCAGGAACTCTTTTCAGGAACTCAAGAACTTTTCTCAATTTGACATGACAAGAACTAGGAATTGTAGTTGCTGGGAGATAGTTCTTGATCCTTTTTTTCATCCCTACTCTGAGGAAAGTACTTTTCATTTCACCAGGAACTACTGGGTGGGGCTCATAGCAATAAGCCTGGTTGACCACAACCACAAGTACAACCTGTATTGAAACAGAGGTTATTATTTTTGTATCTCAAGTACATTAAATTCCTGTGATTTTTGTTCTTACCATATATGTCTTTAAGTCAAATACACACTGGTGAAATTATAAAGAAAAAAAACAAAACAACTTGTTCATCCTCCGTTATTGTAGTAGTTGTGTCTTTAGCTCTGGTGCTACTGACTCAATATTTATAAAGTTTAAGTATCGGCCAAGATTGGCACAGCGAACCAGTTTCAATACCAATATGTTAACTGATATATCCTACATCTCTAACCTATGACCTTTTTGCATGAGATCTGTATATTTAGTATAAAGGTTACAATTCCTCTTGTGCAGTGTGAAAGCTACATACGAAAGTGGCCAGTAGCTACAAAAGTTCCTGGTCCAGACAGCCCAGGTTCCAGAACTTTGATGGAAAAACACCTAGTGGTGCTACTCTTGACCTATAAGGTCTTCTGCTGTTTCCCATAAGCCCCACCTTAATGCAGGTGGGCTTCAAGTGGGGTTGGAGCCAGAGAGAGAGGAGGGTGACTCAGCAGATCCCCTGTAGTCCTGGCTAGAGGGAGATATCCTTATTTACATGGCTATAGCCCCATTTATTGCTGTAATCTGCTTTGTGGGCTATGCAGCGTGTCGCAGGGCAGAGTGCCCTTATCACACAGGGATTGCCCCCGAGTGGTCATAAGAGAACAAGTGAAAATCTCATGTCTGTTTACTCCCTGCCATTGAAATACAATCTCAGCCTTGGCACTGTCAGCCAAGCTGCTGATCTGGTTGCAGTGCAGGCTGGGTATTTGGGACAGTGCTGCCATATATAAAAATTCTTCAGCTGCACACTGAGGCATGACGCGTCTCAGTAAAGGCAGTGAAGGCCTACCCGGCGGTGCCATCGGAATGAGCGCAACTAATTTTTTGGGAAAAACTGGAATCGCAGAAGGAATCTGTCAGGGCCGATTTAGAAAGAGGATTTTAATGGATTGAGAAAAAGTGTAATTTTCCAAAAGTGAGGTCCATTGTGTTCGAACAGTGGCATTAAAGGCCACTTAAAATGAAAAAGCAATGGAAGGGAGCTATTGAGTGGTCAACGCCATGGCCGCTTGACCTTCCTGGGTGTCCTTGTGAGTTTTCGGGAGTCAGAAATGAGCAAGAACCTCTTGTCACCCTACAGCCTTTCACCCTGCTATGCAGGGGTTGGCCTTCACATCCTGTCCATCAACGGCTGTCGACAGGTGACCACCCACCAACGGACAGGCCCGGCCGTGAATGCGGACAATAGCCAAGGCTTTCACCGCTCTCTCCAATTGGCCGAAGTGTGAGCATAGTCTCTTTGCACCTGCCCCTCACTTCCTGTGCATTTCCTGAGATTGGCTGGCGTCCTCCTGGGCCGATTACCTCGAATTGGCAGCAGGGCAATTCTGAAGTGACCTTTTCCAGCGTAAGACTGATTCCAAGCACCCGTGCCAGGGCTGCCTTGGCTCATCAGGGTGCCAACGCTCGGAACGGCCCTGGCTCCATGCCAGTGTTGTGCTTGGCCAGATGCAGCGAGTGCTCACGGCTGGCAGGACACCCTCATTTTTGAAAGTACTGGCGGATGGCTGGAAGGTTGTCACACTGAGGGGTAATGATTTAGGACCCAAATTAGGGTTTGCACTGTGCTCCGTTTGTTCCACCATGTTTATGGATCATTTGCAAACTGCCATTTCTCTTTCTACGGCAGCCGCCGTGCTCCACTAGCTCCGTCCTTTGTCGAGTGACCATTACCTACTTCACCCAAGACAAGTGTGCCATCCAGAGCATGCTGGCTCCCTGTCTACAAGCTTCATCTGGGCACCCAGAAGTGCCATGATTCCCAAGAATTCAGCACCATCACCAGCCATCTAAAGGTCCTGCTGACTGCCTGAATTCCAGGCCACTTTGCACTAAACACAAAGGAATCCAGGTGGATCTGTTTTTCCGCCAGACAAGGAGGAAACTTCGTACCTTCTTCTAATTTCCTCTCTTCTTCTAAAAGCCACAGCAAAGACTTTCAGTGTATTCCAGCACCCTGTCTCTTCCAGGCAGCTACGATGACCATTTGGACCCAACAACGTGATACCTTTTGCATCAATCATATCTTTTTCCACAACCTTTGTGAACTCAGCCTTCCAGAAGGGCCCACAAATCTAAACGATCTAAAAATATACATGTATGGTCACTGCAGGAAAACTGAGAGTAAACTGTCCCGTTACACCTTCAGCAAACAGCACCAGGTCATCATGTAAGCATATGGCCCGTGAAATAGAATCAAAATACATGCTAAGACCTTTCTGCCTAACCCTACCCCGGTGAGCCCTCATTCTGTTAATTGGAAAAAAAAACAAAGATGAACATTGTTAGGGGTGATAAGTCTTTGAAAACTTTGGTTGTCAGCATGCTGTCTAAAATTAGTTAAATCCTCCCCTAAAGTTAGAGAGCAGCATTGGTCTCTTGGAGCTAATGCATAGCAATGGGGCTACCCTGACTGACCTTTTAGCCAACTCTAACGGCTGCACTGCAGCCTGACCTCTGACCCTGACCAACACTCACAGCCCTTCATCTGCATCGAGCAAAGTTCATCTTAGGAGACATATTTTAATGAGGGAGGCTGATCTACATAAAGCCAGCAGAGCGTTTTGTTCCATGAGTCTGTGATGTTCCAGCCACTGTTTGCCTCTCTTTAGCTTAAAGGACGTAAACATGAATTATGTAAATCCTCTGAAACTTCAGCTGTCTTCTTTTTTAACTTGCTTTCCTCCAAAAACCAAAGAGCATGGATCCCGGCTGCCATGTAACAGGATTTCAGAAGTAAACAGTCTTTTTGTTAATCATATTAAAATAAATCTGGACAAGTGGTTTTGTCATTACTTGGATTTGTAAAGGCTGATTTCATCACAGAACCTCTTCTATATATTCTGGCAGAAAGAAACCTTTTCACCAAAGACCGAAAAAAGAAATTATCAAATGTTTTTAGTGTATTCATTAACATATTAGTCTGTTCTCCTCTAAGTATGGCAATACTGCAGAGTATGTCACATTCAGTCCCGGGGGCCCTGGACTCATATCTTTCACGTCCTTGAATCTTCAGAATGGTTCTGCTATTGAGTTGTTCTTTGGGTTTCTGTCATATGCTACAGTCATGGTGGTAATTCAAAGTCCAGTGCAGAGCAGAGGTCACTTTCCGGTTTCCGCTTCAAGTCCTATAGTCACATTCCGAAACGCTCTGTTCCATCGAATTAATCCAAAGAATGGAACAGCAGACACTGCAGCATGCAGAGAAGTTAAATATGGGCTATTTATGACTGCTTATTATTCTGACAATTAAGATTAAACGGTAGGTAAGGCCTGTGACTGCTGAACTGTGTACAGCAGAGCTTGACTGAACTACTGTCAAATATTTTGTATTGTAGTATGTGTGTGTGCACATCTACGAGAGTAAGAGAGGGAAAGGTGGAGTCACCCAAAAGAAAACTGCTTGACTACGCCACCTGGTGGATAACTGAGCAACAGGCCTCGCTCCAAGAAAGGTAAATAGTTACTAAGGGTTGCACATATCAAGGTTAATTTTACAAAAAAGAAAAAAAGAAAAATTGGGAAATATATGGATATTTTTTAAAAATGGTAACACTTTACCGGACTGGGCAAAAATATGTAGTAATAACTACTGAAGTAAAAATCATGAACATATATAGTTGCTACTTGAGATAAAAGATGTGTCACAATTCATTAATGATGAATTAACATAGGATCAGCATGTTACTAAGACTTAGTTTGTGGTTAATTAATATATAAGTACTATATAATACATAATATATTCTTTGTGCCCCCTCAAGTAAAGTGTTACCAAAAAATCTAAGAGAACTTTACTGGAGATGACATAATATCAACCCAATGTTTCTCAAACATTTAAAGTTTGCTAAAGGTTCCCCAGGTACCACAGATATGTGAATCAATCTGTTTGGCCTCTTCATATCTCCTGGCCCCTGGCTGGGAGAAAATCGGAAACCCACAAAGCAACAACAAAGATGCTTCGATTATTTCAATCCTGGTGATCAGGCACCACAAAGGCTTGTGATTGTACACCAGTTACAGTGTCTGCTTCTAAAATTTAATCTGCCATCTAAAATACACATATTGGGAAAGATGAGAAAAGCAGAAATTAAAACAAGAGATGAGGCAATTATGTAGAGGCATGAAAATGCATTGCCGTTCTGTCGAAATCCGTGCGTGCTGGCCTCTCTCTTTGCCTGAAAACCAATTAGCTAAATCTCTGCCGTGAGAACGGAAGATCTCACCATTCACTGCTGTGATGCCTACAACTAACATTTCTAAACACATCTGCTCACCTCTGGCTCTGTCATCCTTATGATTATTGTGATTAGTAACAATTATATCCCATCATCAGGCTACAGATGAAAGACAGTATTTTACACTAACACACTATTCACATCCAGATATCTACCAAATTCATAGCCTTGTACATTGCAGTCTCTGTGCTTTTTGAAGACCTCCCTCTCTGTGCTTTTTGAAGACCTCCCTCTCTGTGCTTTTTGAAGATCTCCCTCTGTGCTTTTTGGAGACCTCCATCACTGTGCTTTTTGAAGACCTCCCTCTCTGTGTTTGAGGGTATCAGCTTTTTTATTGACTGTGGAACTGCCTAGGCCATACCTGGGATATGTTCTGCATCAGCATGCTGTGACTTTGACCATGGAGGAGAGTTTGTGGGCTAACGTGCTATGTGCGAGTTTCTGACATGGATACCTCACCCAAAAAGGTGGTTTCAAAAGATCTTTACCACACACTTCCAAGCCCATCTTCCAGGACTTTTGTGGCTACTTCCACAACAGGAGATCTACAGGAGATTTATCTACAAATAAACATGGAGAGTTATAAAGAAGGGCTCCAACTGGCCCGCCAACTAGATTTCCTCCAGGCTTACAAATGTCTGAACAGGTTTGCAGTACAATGCCTGGTCAGTAGTGGGCGCCATATGATCCTCTGCTCGCCCGGCCCGGAACAAAACAGGTGTCTTACCATGCCCCTGGACAGAAACAATCATCATCTCACCAAAAGGTAAAAAAAATATTTTTTTCTTTTCAGAAAATAATCAGCTGAGTCTGGGGGGGTCCATGAACATAAACACACACTGGACTGGTTACAGGTTTATGCCAGTGGCTCCTGCAGCGAGAGGGAACGGTGAAGCAAACCCAGCAGATCACTGGAGCTTGCAGGAAGCTGTAGTCACACCACTGGGCAGTAAGTCACTGGATTACAGTGGTGAAGTCTTCTTACTGCTCCCCTCACTACCTATTCAGCAGCCTCTCCAAAGAACAAAGATGCAGCAGTAACTGATAAACCACATCAAACTGAAACTGAAATGAACCACAAAATTCGAATGATTAGAAACACATTTGCTTACCTATAAAACACTCTTAGAAAAAGCCCTTTCCTTTGATCTGCAGCCTTTCTTTGAAGCTTACTCTGTGAATTTACCATCACACATTATAAAAACTATTTTTTTTTTTTTTTTTAGCAGAACTGATTATTACTAGCGTGTTGCTAATTTGGGTCTGGTTATGAGTCAGAGAAAGACAGAATAAGAAGCTTTGGTAAATTGATCGCTTGCTGGCATTTGATCGCGAGCCCGACACCAACGAGCACTTCAGGTAATGAAACCTAGACAGGCCAGTTAAGGGTGTCGTTATTAGGCTTTAAATAGGGTCGACCGAGCGACGTGGACAATATGAAGCACTCTGCCCTTGAGGAATGGCATCCACGGGGAGTTGGGGAATCGGGCTGCGTTTGCTGCACTTCGTTGAGTTTGGGTGATTCACGTCTCGCTGTAACTTTTCTTAAAGGGACCCTGCCTGCATTTTGCGTCGTGCTGCTTGAATAGTGCTTTTGTTCTGGCGCCCCGCCCCGCCCCAAGGGCATACATTCACCTCCCAACTGGACACAAATTTTTATAAGTGTCAGTCAGAAAGAAGCACATTCGCACGTGGGCGGTGTTTATCAGCACCACTGCAGGTTCAAGGGATCCGAATTTTAGCGAGGACTTGATATTCTTCACCATAAAATAATTTATTGTACAAAATAATAAAAAAAAATTAGAAAAACAGTTTAGAGACTAATTCTATGTACATGAAATATACTATGTGATGACTTTTATATATTATAATACTTTGGGTTAAAATTGGGGGGGGGGGTGGGGGGAGGTTAAAATCTCCACCCATTTAAGGGGGTCCAGGGAGTTGTATTGGCTGGTTTTTATTATTGGGGGGAGGGGGGGTTAATATCCTCCCTCATAATTTATGCCCATGCTGCAATCCATCTGTAGGTGACTAAATGACTAAAATCCATCTGTGAAAGACTCACAAGAGTCTTCCTGATATACTGACCCATCCCCACTTTTTTTCTTTTTCAAAATTTGCTCTTAGATGTTCCAAGAAGTAAAAGCTGAAAGCCCACATGGTCAAAGGGTATCTTCATAATAATAATCAATACTTCATTGATCCCCATGGGGAAATTCACTCCTTACCTCCCCCAGCTTGATCTCTGTAGGTGAGAGCAAGATGGCCGCGAAGGGCAGCCACCCAAAGCAGCGCCCAGGTGGCTGCGGGGGCTAAGAGTCTCGCTCAAGGAGCCACAGATGTGCCAAGGCTGGGCTTCAACTGGCGACCTTCTGATCCCAGGCACAGAGGCTCCACCCACTGAGCCACGCGCTGCCCCACAGAGGCTCCGCCCACTGAGCCACACGCTGCCCCACAGAGGCTCCGCCCACTGAGCCACATGCTGCCCACATAAGCACTGAATCAAGCATATGTGTTCTATTTATAGAATATTGTGTTTATTTAAGATGACTCCAGACCTGATAGGGTTTGCTTTGAAATATGGGAGGTTTAATGAGGTAAAACACATGGCAATAAAAAATAAATCAGCTGAGTTTCTGCCTTCTTCCTTTTCAAAGCCTCTTTAGTTATCTACAATTCAGGGCAATCTTCATCATTTAACCAGCAATCATTACTGAACATAATGATGAAATTAAATGACAGGCCTCTATTTGAATTTATTAGTTATTTATCATAAACTATTTTCTCAGTGAGTAAACATTGATAAATGGTCTATGTGGGACATGACGTATACATGCTGTATACTTAATCCTTGGCATTAAATACTGATGACTGAGTGGTAAAATGGTATTTATCATTTCTGGGGTTTTAGTAGATTAAAAATATGTGATATATAGATTCTTACCTAAGCAAACAGGAATATTCATAGCATCACGTGTGTACAGATACTGACAAGATGGGGGATAACACACGGAGAGTGTGTGAATCACATAAATGATTAAAACATTATGCCAGACTAAGAGTGCAGTAAATCACGAATATAGGCACAGCTAAAAGTTACCATTAAGCCCAACACCCAGCATGGTATCAAACAAGTACGATACCCGACCCATTACACCATCTAGCTATTTGATGGTTATGAGAACACAATGTGCTACCAGTATTTTCCATCCCGAGAAAGACTTTAATAAGCTTGATACCTCTAATGCCTCTGAAAAAATACCGTCTTACTTCTCAGTTGCTGGGTTACATGGCTATATGGCTTTTGTATTCCGCTGGAAAAGGCAGATTGCTGTTTCCCACAGCGTGGCTGTTAGCCTCCACCACAATGGGCCGAGGCTTCATTCAAAGCTTAAAGAGACACAGCCTTGTTCCCGTAAGGGACGGCTGACACTGTCCAAGTGGGCGATTGCTCTGGCCTTATATGTTTCTGATGTCATAAGAATTACAGTTTTGAGTCATTTATTAGCTGAATTTGTCATGGGAATTATGTCACATTTTCAGTTTGATTTGTTGTCTTTGTTTTTTACTCATAATACTGCAAGCTGCTTCAAATATGCCATTTCATCTTAATATAATAAATTATTTTGCTAACTTGGATCCCAGCCTGAAAACTTAAATATGCAGCTTTCAAAGTGATCTGCATGTCATCCTTCCAATGATGGCTATGTAGTGCACGATTTGCAAAAAATAAAATAAAATAAATGAATCTGTTTGCAGAAGATATCATTTCTTAAACCACTTTAAGTGCTCTTTCTGGGCCTTGATTTTGTAGCAGCGTTCAATAAATCCCTTGTGCCTTTTCTGAATCTGGGTTGAAACTGTACATGAAGCATGTGAATGGCTGTAGTGTAAACTGTTTATCTGTTAGTACATCATGCAGCAGAGCATAGGTAACACATAACCACAGTTTTCAGCTACTTCTTTGGCATTTTTGGGATCAGAAGACAAAAGTAGAGTAAAAATGAATTACAAGAAGTAGAACTTTTCCAGCAAGTATGTCACATACTGGGATGGTCTTTTTAAACCTTTATCTTGACATCTTATCTGAAATGTACTGAGAAAAGCTTTTAAGTAGATTCCTTGATTCTCTTTTTAGATCTCCCTCAACATAAAACCTTCTTTAAAATATCCAGATTCAGATCACTGTGAACACATTTGTTTCTTCTTTTTTAAAAAAACCCACTTCTACCATTTATACACCATCAGAAAAGACTACCAATTTGTACCTTTGCTTCTCACTGGGACTATACCCTCAAGGGTCTGCCAATTGTACCCTTAACTATAGGTAAATGTACCTTTTATTCTAAATGGACTCCAAGGAACATCCCCAAGATACAAACAACATTAACGTACCATTAATTGTACAAAAACATTCATAAGAAGGTAGAAGTACCTGCTGCTAGTGACAAGCTAGGTACAAATTGGTGCTATTTTTTCTGACAGTGTAGGTCAATGAACACAGATTATTAAATTGGAACAAATAAAACAAAATGTATATAATCTTGCAATATGGAAAATGTCACGATAGTGCTTATCAGATAAATCTGTCTTGATATTAAGGTGACATCAGAATTTAAATTATTATTTAAAGAGTAAATCATATGTATAAACAATATGCAGACAACTAATGTACAACACAGATTGCCGTCTAGGTAAATATGAAAAGGTTCACAGTCGGAGAGCTTGATGCATAGCAATATGACATCAAGCAGAATTGGGGAATCGATCAGAATGTGAGAAGCTGACTTTTCTCAGGCTGCATAAGTGTTTATTTTAACTAAACTGCTCCTAAACCCAAACCTGCTCCTTTCTCAAGAAGCTCATTCCTTCTTTTTGGCAGAGACCTGTAGTCGTTAAATCTGCCCAAAGGTAGAGCACAGTAATCACTCGCTCACCCACTCCCTTCTCCCTCACTCTGCCCTGGCCTGATAAGCACAGGGTCTGTAAAATGGACGGAGCTCCCCAGGGAAGATCTCAGGAACGACAGACCAAGCAAGTCAGTGAACATGTTGGCACCCTGCTCTATGATTCAGGCATCTCGATCTCAAACATTGTTACAATCAGGGTTCTCCCTACAACATCGTAGGATGTCAAGTGATCCAAGATTCGTGATGCCTGACTGGCCAGACACTTGACTGGAGGGGCACAAAGCACTGACTGTGTAAATATAAATCAATAATAAACAGATAATCGAAAACCGCAGGTATGACCTGTTAGATGTATTAATCCTCCTGAGGCTGTTACAGATAAATGTCAACATATTAATATTTGTTCAAAAAGGAAGAGACAAGGATAAAGCACAAGAAAGTGAACATATTAAAGAGAAAAAGGACAGACAGTGATCCTAACGGAGTCTAAACATGTCAAAAAGTAGTGCCAAAAATTCTGCAAGATGTCTGTGACCCTGTAGAAGTACCAGGATGGTCAGGAAGAATGTCTCAAATAAAGCCCGTTAGCATGGAGCACAGGTTTAGGGTTGGGGTTAGGGTTGGGTTAGGCACTGATAGAGGTGAATTGTCTTTGTGGCTTCCTCACGCCTGTCTTTCTCACAGAAGGGTCCTTGAAACCGTAATATGTGTCTCTGCACCTGTAGGGTGCTGTCCGTTCGATCAGCAGACAGTTACAAGAAGATTTATTCAAATATCTGTATTTATTTTCATTTGTATTTAAGGGCCTGACTTGGGTCTCCCAAGAATATCTTCTTGAGGAGGAAAAAGTCATATGATTGCTGCCAAATGAAAGAGTCAGGCCCTAAATTCAATTCGATAACGACTGTGGAGAGTTAGTCACTTTGTGTCAAGAAAAATGTGGACCAACAAACAAACAAACAAATAAACAAACGTAATAATGTCTGCGGCCACTTGGATTGCCGCAGGAGGCTTTCTGGGAAGGACCAGCCAGGGTTTGCCGCTGAAGAGTTGGTTTAATGACCCAGGGAGGAAAGCGTGACCAAGACTGGGGGGGGCAGGGGTTATTAATAACTCAACGGTGAGGGAAAGGACTGAATTACAGCGGCGATAAGCCGCAAGTCACACGCATGCGTTTGGACCGTGGTATTGCAGGGACACAAATTGGTACCAGCTGTCCCACCTCCAAATATGTCACTGTGGGAGGACAAAAGTGTCCAAATATGAGGAATTAATCATCTGCTTATAAAATCTGGCCACTTCAGAAACCTCAGGCACTTAGTGTATGTATTTCCATTTTAATGTGGTGGCACCGCCCGCCTGCCCCCCCTTACTCCCAAAGCACATTTTTACCAGGCCCCAGCTCCAAGCCGGAGAAGTCCCTTGAGGAAGCCATACTGTTTATTTCACCACAGTGCACATGGAGAAGGCTCCCGGGCCTCTATCTGGAATTCAGGGGCCACAGATAGGAATGCCGGGGGCCGAAGGTGGGAACGCTGAGGGCCGCAGGTGGGAACACCGGGGGCCACATCTAGGAATGCCTGTGGCTGCAGGTGGGAATGCCGGGGGCCACAGATGGGAATACTGGGGACCACAGATGGGAATGCCAGAGGCCACACGTGGGAATGCTAGGGGCTGCATTTGGGAACACTGGGGACCACAGATGGGAATTCTGGGGGCCACATTTGGGAACACTGGGGACCACAGATGGGAATTCTAGGGGCCGCATTTGGGGATGCCAGTGACTGCAGGCGAGAAGGCCAGAGGGCACATTTGGGAATGCTGTGGGGCACAAGTGAAAACACTGCGGGCCACATCTAGGAATGCCAGTGGTTTCAGGTGGGAATGCCAGGGGCCACAGATGGGAAGACTAGGGACCACAGATGGGGAATGCTAAGGGCCGCATTTGGGAATGCCAGTGACTGCAGGCAAGAATGCCAGAGGGCACATTTGTGAATGCTGGGGGCCACATCTAGGAATGCCAGTGGTTGCAAGTGGGAATGCTAGTGGTCACAGATGGGAATGCCAGGGGCCACAGGTGGGAATGCTAGGGGCCGCATTTGGGAATGCTGGGGGCTACAGGTGGGAACGCCAGGAAAGGCAAGTGAGAACACTGAGCCACATGGCAGGTGGCATGATGGGATGGCAGGTAGGAATGCCGGGGGGCGCAAGTGGGAAGGCCAGGGGCCGCATTTTGGAATTACAGTGGCTGCAGGTGGGAATGCCGGGGGCCACAGATGGGAATGCCAGGGGTCACAAGGGCCGCATATGGGAATGCTGGGGGCTACAGGTGGGAACGCCAGGAAAGGCAAGTGGGAACACTGGGGATTGCAGGTGGAAATGCCAGGGGCCACATTTGGGAATGCTGGGGACCACAGGTGGGAATGACTGGGGCCACAGGTGGGAATGCCGGCAGCCACATTTGGGAATGTAGAGGGCCGCAGGTGGGAATACCAAGGGCTCACATTCGGGAATAAGCAGGGACCACAGGTGGGAATGCCAGGGACCACAGACGGGAATGCTAGGGGCCACAGGTGGGGCGTTAGCAATGCAGTGGGAAACAGCACTCAGACCAGAAACTACTCTCTGTCAGCATGCTCCAGATAGGATCGAAGATTACTAATAACAATCACCATAATAACAGCAGATATATATTTTAATGTATTTTAATGTGGGAAATTCATGGGTGCATCTCAGAAGCTGAACTAAATGGAAGAATTATGAGCACATAAATCAGGACTTCCGTTTTATCGTTTAGCTGACAGCCTACGTTTTATTTTTTCTTTAGATAATTTGATGTTTCACTGGAGCAATTTGGAAAATTTATTTTTATGGGAACAACAGAAGTCACCTGCTGGCTCTTGAAGTGACTCTTTGCCTCCACCTGGCCTGCTTTACCTTCCTACCGTGCAGCATGTGCACAGGAATCACGTGCTGTGGCTACGCTCCGTGACACGCTACAGCCCCACCCCCAAGGGCCCACCCGGATGGATAAAGCCGCCCGGGGTGGCCGCCCACAGCCCTGCTCCCGCCCTGCTCTGAGGTAGCGCTCTCCTGGTGTGATCTTTCTGCACGCCTGCCTTTTGCCTCAGTGGCCATAAGCATTTGAACCACAGGACACCTTCTGGCTACTGCCGCTTATGCTAAGCTCATTATCGAGTGTTTTAAAGGGATTTCTTAATATGATTTCTGCCTCTAGATATTTACATAGTTAAAACGCCCTATAATGACATTTTTTGCCAACCTCTTACCCTTTAATTTAAAAGGAGAGGAAACAGGGGGGAGAATGTGCTGTCTGAGTTATCCCTGAACCTCCAGGTTGGGGTATATGACCTTCATCACTGTGAGCAGAGCAATATTCCTTAAAGCTTCCAGATGTTTCCTGGCAGCCCGCAGGCAATGCATCCTCGTTGGCTGCCCAAATCACAGAGGCCGGTAACCATGCCGTCCGAACCCTTCGCTCAAAAGACTCCCCAAGACCTTCAGGTGAGAGTCGTCACTGGCTGCCCCTCTAACAGGGTCTCATGTAGCCCGCAACGTCGACCAGGCCGGAAGCCGGTGAGTCAGTGGAAAGCCATGGTGCTGTAAACAGCCCACCAACAGGACGGCTTCCACACAGAGTCAGGCAGTCTGCTCCAAGCACGTTGCATGTCCCAGACACCTTGCATTGATCAACCTAATTCCACAGCACATGCACATCTAAATAAAGTTCAGGATGTGTTGGCTCGTGTTGTGGGAAGAACATGCAGCTCATTTATTAAGTATTCTAAGTATTCTATAGACAAGAAATAGGTGGGATTTAAGACACAGCCATTATTGAACTACTTGAGTTAATTTGACAGATTAAGGCTAAAAATAAAAGCAAAAACCTCACAATTAACATAACAGCCATTCTTGATGAACACATCAGTAATGAGGCTTAGTGGTAATAATTTTCTGGACAAAAAAAATTCAAAATATGTATCACGTTCTAAGACAGGAAAATGAGACGTTGCTCAAACCAACGGCCCAGCAAGACGGACTATGTGAAACGAGTCAGTCACGCATAACGTACAACAGTCTGAACTATTTAAAGGAAGACTTAGCCAGACTGGGTGACTGGAAGGTCACTTTGTCCGTATATCGCATCCACAGGTCCCCCTTCCAAGCAGACGCATGTGTGCTCACAACACCAGAACAACACCCCCTCCAGACGAAACACAAGCATCATCAGACCAAGTATATGTTGTGCAATGAAAACCACAAACTTGCCGGGACTAACTTTTTTTCTGTGTAAAGAGTAGACTGACACAGGAACAGTGCGAGGTGCAGATTAAAAGTTTATTTCAGCAAGGCTGGCTTGAAAGGTTAATATAATAGATTATGCTGCTTGCATACCTGTGTGGGCAGCAAGAAATGGGCCACTTTGTTTTCATACAAGGTAACGGGGACCATGAAATTTTCATGCGTGCTAAAGGATTAGCCCACTGCAGGAGAATTTGAAGAGTTATTCAGAAAAATTGTGTTAAAGTACTCTTTCAAGCAACATGGAGGAAAATAATTGTCAATTTGATAAACGATAGTGGCCAGTTTTTGACAATTTTCCGGAACTCTGCCCAAGAGCCCACAAAGATTAAAGTGTTGATATCCCCCAACCCCCCCCCCCCCCCCCCAACTAGGTCATTTGAGGGGCTGATTTTTTGGCTGCCCTTGCCATAGTGCAGAAGGTGGGAAGTGCACCACATCAGCTGAAGAACAAAAAGTCACCCGTAATTTAGAAAGCAGTTAAGTCAGTGTTCAATTCTGCAGTGCTTCAAGGTGACATGAGATAGGATGGATATATTCATATAATCCAAAATCGTTCATTTCTTTGGTTACGGTTAGGGCTGGGTAGGGGTTAAGGTTATGGTTGGGGGGGGGGGGGGGTAAAGGCAGACATTGTGTGATTAGGGTTATGCCTGTAGAAATGGAGAGCCCCCAAAAAGATATAGATACTTAATCAGTGTGTGTGTGTGTGTGTGTGTTAAAAGTGTACTTTAACCACAATGAAGATGGACAGCTTCCTGCCTTGTCACACTTGAGGCCAGGGAGGGAGACCTCTGCTGTTATCACAGCCCAGAGGGATTCCCAGGAGAGCTAGTAAGACGGCTGTCTCCTGCTGCCTTTGTTGTCCTCCAGTGTGAATAATAAGGAATTATGTAAAACGGCTGCAATCAGAAGAGCTTCTGTAACAGAAGGGATGTTTGTTTTTAATGCTACCATTAATGCTACAGAAAATCACAACACAACGAGAGCAGGATGCACATTTCTCTAAATACTGTACAACGAAGCTTAATTGTTCTAGTTTGTATGACCAGGAGAGGTGGGATGGTGCTGCAGAGAAACCCGTACACTTCCTAAGAAGAAGAGGACTGTTTGGTCGGAGCGTATATGCAACGAATAAACATTACTCCATTATGTCTGGTAATGCAGTAATTATAAATCTCAAAAAAACACAGAGCAAACCAAATAAGGCTCTGGGGGTAGCAGGCCTGGTGGGGGGGGGGGGGGGGGGGAGAAAAAGGGGAAAACCGGGGGAAGGAAAAGTGGAGGAAAGGAGCAACAGGGACGAGGCTGGGCAAGGCCTCTGGGCTGAGGGTTGGCAGTCTCCCTCCCCCGCCGCCGCCAGCTAGGAAGCAGAAGTCATGCATCCCGCTTGCTCACTGCTGCAGCCCATGTTCCGCCATCCGCCACGTCCACCCACCCAGCAGCAGGAATGCGCAGAGGAAGAGATGACAGACGACCATCCTGAAGACGATAATTACCAGATTTTTTCTGGCTGCTGTGTAAGCCTGACACATCCCATGACATGACCAGCACTCCCTCACAGAGGAAAAAAATCGCATGGAATTAGGACAGCAGCAGCCAGGATAGGCTCCCTTCTGCCACTGAAGTCGCAGATGATTTTGTCCACTGTAATTGTCATCTCCACTACACCCTCTTGTAGAATTAAATGACAAAACGCCTGTCTTTGAATGAATGCTCCACTACTCATTACTGCAGAAGCAAACGAGCCACGCCCCTCTGCTCCCAGCCAATCATGCGGCCTCTTAGACACCCTCTTAACCAGTGCATAATGTGACCTTCTCCGTGCTCAAAGACCAGCTCTGAGGACCAGTCTGGAAGCATAACTGGACCAGGATAAACCCAGTACTGTAGTAATAGTTGGATTATCTCCCAGAGCACTCTGCGGTGTCACAGGGCAGTAAATATAGTCTTTCAGCAGAACGTAATAATGGACACTGCTTGTTCTCTCTGAGCCTGAGGTCGGACAACCAGCGCTTGTCTGCACACTTTGAGAGGAACAGCCCTCGATGTCCCGCTATTTCAAGAATCCTCCTCATCTATAAACACATTCATATTCTTATAATTAATCAAGCGGAGTCCTCTACTCTATTACTGAGGATCATTTGTCATTAAGCAACAATGTGTATCTACAGATGTCATGTGCTTTGTGCCTCAGGGCAACATCCTCGCACCTCCTCTCGCCATACAGGGAGCTCTCCACACCATATTTACATTAATTAGCTAATACATAGTTATACTACGCAGTTTCTAAACACGCGTGACTTGCACAGTTTATGCTATGTATTTGTAAACCTGGATGTAACGGGGAAAAAATCTAGGCTGGGTGCATGAGACATGAGAGCAGGACCTCTCCCAGAGACTGAAGCCAACAGTTTTCTGGTTAGGAAACAAGGCCCTTAACTCCCCATGCACTAACCCAGGACACCCACAGCATCTGAACTCCAACTCAACACTGCATGACACTTACCTAAAAACAGGCTTCCATTTAATTGATGAAAGGTATTAGTGCTGTACATGTGACACAGTGCAAATTCACCTGTTCACTGGCCCAGCTGAACTGCAAATGACACGCGTAGGTGTTTCACACTGCATTTTTAATGAAGAGTAAGAGGAGACGGTGAAGGTGGCAGGCCGGAGCTGCATGCTCTGTCGCACTCACAAGGTCTCTCCTAGGATAGATGTGGGCCATTTCGCAATAAGTGGAGCACTTTAAAACTAGTGCAGATGGAATCGTGCAAAAGAGACGTGAGCTATGGGGAGGTTCAGGGTGTTTAAACTTGAAAAAAACTTGAGAAAGGGGTCCTTTTAAGAACAAACAAACAGACCACATCTATACACTGACCACAGGTTTTCTGAGCAAGAGTTGTGAGAATAAAAGATATGATGAAGAGTACTCTCATGCATCTTGGGCTGCTCGTGGAGAAAATATTTGCTTGAATAATAATGATAAATGTTTTTCGATATATATAGTTATATATCCTAATGTAAAAAAGCAATATATACAAAGTGCATCAAAGAGAGGAAAAACTGAGAATTACATGCCAGTGTTCATTAGCTTGTGATTTCTCTCTGCGGTTTGGCTCCTTTGGCCTGGATCTGAGCACCGAGAATCATCATGTGACCCAGCAGGTGACCTACATAGGACAGCGGGGGCAGTCTGGGGTCAGCTCTTTAATGGGAGCAGGAATTAAACACACAACCGTGATGGGCCGCCTGTTGGGGGTGGGGCAACGAGGAAGGAAACAGCAGTCGACCCCCCCTGCGGCTAAACAAAGGCCTTGCAATCTGATAACCTCCCCCTCCTGGCCCCCCAGGCTCGGTGGGGGGGCTCTAAAAGGATACAGGGCGTCAGCAGGCACCCCACCACGCAGCACCACAGATCAGGGGGGCAGTGTACACTTACCAGCACCTGCACACTTCTCTAGTCACATACTCCATGGTGGAGTCCCCCCCCTTCCCGGTTTGGCTCATTCACATCACAGCAAAGTCATCGCCCCCTTCCCCACCCCCCACAACCCCCCCTCCTCTGCCTCTCACTCTGGTGACAGCAGTGGGTTACGGATGGAGACAGACAATACCCCGTCGATAGCAGCCTACCCTCTGCAGGTCACATACACCATGGTGGAGAGGCAACCCCCCCCCTGCCCCCCACTGCCCATCCTCCTTCACCTCGCATGCTGCTGACAAGGTGCTGGGGGTGGAGGGCGATAGACAGGCTCCACTCCCAGTCGACTCTACCCTCTCTGTGTCACATACGCCATGGCTGACCTACACATGGCCGACAGCACCTGTGAGGTTGGGGGGCCACGTACTGTACATACGCCATGACCAATTCATATGAGGCTGTCGGTCCACCTTCCCGGCCTCTCTTTGTTTTGCTCACGGATGCTGCCGCCAGCATAGCAAGGAGAGGAAGTGCCCCCCCCACCCCAGCCTCGGCCTGTGCACCCCGCTCCCACGGCCTCCACGGCGAAGTGGCCATCGTCCAGCAAAGCCAACTTTGAGACTTCCTCTCGCTTCTGCATGGTCTTCCAGTGATAAATGCGTGGCTTACTCTCTAGCAGAAAGCCAGTGAGTCACTGGAGGTATCAAGGGGATGGGAAAGACCACACAAGACCACAAATTCACAAATGCCACTCAGACTAATATTTTGACATTCTGCTAATAAGGTCATTACTCTAAAGCGTCTAGATAAGAGGACACTCCCTCTGGCTCAGTGAGATGTTTATCATACCATAACATTGATCCGCTACGATTTACATATTTCTCATTGTATCTGCTTCTGGTATTTTACATACAGACATCAGAGAGGAAAGTGTGGTGACATCGCGATACATGGCCTCTCCATTTTATGATGTCCCATTATGAATGGGAGAGGGGATAAATGTGCCACAAACCAATCCAGAAACATTTCACGTTTGCACAGGAAGACACGGCTCTCCATTCAGCAAACAGCGTTCTCTATTCTCCCTCCTTTTATATGGGCTTTCCTGGAGCTTGCTGATTATCGCCAAACTGCTGGTCGCGCTAATGTTCCATGTGGGTCACAGGCCACACAATATTCTCGTAATTAACCAAAAGTAAACAAGGCACGGCAGAGAAGATTTTAATGAATTGCCGAGTTCTCAAATCCTCCACAATACGTTATTCATCTCTAATGAGAAGCGTGTCATTGTGTCGCCAATAGCTTCGCCCACTTACATCGATAAATATAGTGTTGTAGGATCCGATATTTTGGTATTAAATGGAAACCAGCTCAGTTCACAAAGGCCCCAGTTGCCACACTGAAATCCAAAACTGTACTTGCATAACAAACCTTTTACACAATACATTGACTCTGCTTGACGATTGTTCCTAGTGCTTCTCTATAACTATGACACTATGTGCCACCCACAGTGAAATCTGTGCTTCACTTTTTCAGGATCATTACCAGGGCCTATTGTGGGGGAGCAACTCTTTGTGTCCCTAGTAGATTCTGTCCAATCCAGAATGCCACCAAACCAGAATGACATCAGCTCTATCCTGATTGGCAGTTCAACAAAAATCTGAATGGTGGCATTAGTGAATCCATCTGCTTCACCACTAGGTCTATTGTGCAACAGTGGGAAAGCTGCACTAACAATGACGAGATGGAAGACTTCCCTCAAAACTTATGACACTGTGAAATTACATAAAATTATGGGGTAAAGCATGGGCGTCACCACTATTAAATCTGAGGGGGACGTGTCCCCCTCACATTTCATAATTATTCGTTTGGACCCCCCCATATTTAACATAAAATATTAGTTTACCCAGCGCTGTTTCTATTGCTTTTCGAAAGAATCCATTCCACTTGATCGATATGAGAATACACATACAGCATCTAATTCATTAAAAAAAATTCTGGGGGATGGTCCCCATACCCCCCGTCAGTGTGTCCCCCCCACATTCAAAATGCTTCTGATGCCCCTGGGGTAAAGTGTAATAAAAATCCAGATCTCAGAGAAACAAATTACATTATTTTGTTACGAGAGACAAATATGTAAGTCTTGTCAGTCGTAACAGTCAATAGATGCCATTACACTAAACATCAATGCATCCATCGCATGCTAACGTGTCAGAAGCCAGGCCTTGCCGGAACTATGGCAGCCTTTCCGGCTTCTGCCTGCCCTAGGTCCTCATTGTCTTCCTTTCACCTTTCCTTTTGGGCAGAATCACCCTGAATTAATGTCCAGTCCTTCGATGCAAGGAGCCAGAGAGATCTAGGGGAAGGAGTCAAAATTATCTCTTCTTGCCAACAAACAGATCTGCCTCATACTTCCGATGAATGACTAGTAACAAGTGCAGCTTAGCAAGAGCTCCACTGCATGATGATACCTGCTGGTTGCAGAGCATTTCATGAACATCACAGCAGAGAGTAGCCACAGTAGCAATCTGAGTGCAGCCCCAACCACCATCACACACCCCACGAAGAGCCGAAGGTCTGCCACGTCAGACACTTACTAACCTACTGAGGCATCAGCTCAAATACTTTATTTGCAGTTAGTTCCAAATATCAGCCAGTGTGTTCTCCTAAATATCAGCATGTGTGTTATCCTAAATATCGGGCGGTGGGTTAGCTTAAATATTATACGGTGTGTTCGCTTAAATATCATACGGTGTGTTAGCCTAAATATCGGGCGGTGTGTTAGCCTAAATATCAGCTATGCATGGAGACACAACCTGCACCACTGGAAATCTAAAATAACCTCTGAAAAAAACAGCTATTTTCCATAACACTATTATCTTTGACAGCTCGGATTGGAAAAAAGGTCCATATTTTCCATTACCAGAGCACGCAGCACCCTGTTTATGTTATGATTATAGTCATAAATATTACTCTTCGCAGGTGAGCAGCTAGGTCAGGAGTGCGTGACGTGGCAGCACCACGTTTGAGCAAAAACGCATAAAATGAATCACTACTATCCAAATAAGCCTGTGACGTTTCTGCTGGATGTCAATTTAAAGTCTGTATTATAGCTGTAAATGAACATGTCCCATTTGAAGTAAATCTCAGCACAATCTCAGGGAAATGAAAAGGGGAGACACTCGTCCAACAGAGGAACAGATGTCTTCTCTCTGTCTCGATCGATTAAGTAGCGTGATTTTGATCATACAAACACATTTGGGACCGCAAACGTCTTCCAAGATCAGCACTTTTTCTAATCCCCTGGACAAACAAGGCGTCTAGTCGAATCAGGAGTCATTTCAGGTCTTAAAGAGGAAAGAATACAGTGAAACAAAAACAGGTTTGGAATTCTGTTTATGTGACATCTGAGTGTTAAACTGAAAGATGGGGCTCTTTTTCTCACAGAGATATTGGCCAGAAATGGATTAGTGCAGTGTGCATGCTATTTCGACTCACACGACTACAGTAGTAGCGTGAGAGTCCTGCCGTGCTTGACCATATGTAGCCACTTAACAGTAATACAAAGGGATTCTGATGGTACCGGCAGCACAGTATGGTTACTTCTGGATCTTCAAGATGACCTGTACTACATGGGCATGTTCCCCAAGCACCACCATTCTTTCGTTAACTTCTTTCAGAAATCCAATCTTGCAAAGTGGTCCTTTAAGGAGAATTTAATTAGACCCCCTGCCCAAAAAAAGTGTATATTTGTGTGTGTGTGTGTGTGTGTGTGTGTGTGTGTGTGTGTGTGTGTGTGCGTGTGTGTGGATTACGTTTATATTACATTGTGGGGACCAAATGTCCCCCACAATATAATAAAAACCTGTTATTTTGAGGTTGTGGGGTCCATTTCTCAGGTCCCCACAAAGATCTGTGACTGCAATCAAAAAACTAAAAATGCCAAAAGTCTTGTACAGTATTTTGTTCTATTTAAGAAACCTATCGCAATGGTTCATCTTATCCGAAATGTACGATTTGTGACTCATGATGATGTCCGAAGATGCGACGATTGAAGTAAACCCCATTCAAAAATACATATTTTATATTTGTTGCAGTGTGCTTCATAAAATAAATATATAATTGGGCCCAGTAATTGTACAGTCCCGAATGCCGCCCAGGCCTTTTCCCAAATACATGTTTTGCGATTTCAAAAGTACTAAATATAAGGGTTCACCGTCCGCGATTCACTCGGAGCTCCAGTAGTCTGTGGTGAAACGCGCCATTTACAAGGCTGCGGTCCGTGAGCGCGCGCTGATTGGCCCCGGCTGAGGGTGTGCTCGCCGCGTGGGCTGGCTTTTACAGACACCGATTCAATTAAACCACCATATTCTGAGCTGTGAACTAGGTAAAGCTTTACTCTCCCTTGTAGGCATGTGGAACGATCCAGCGGCATCGTAATTTTAGGCTGTGTCACTCACTGCTTCTTTAATAGTAATTTATCTTACTAACGACGCAGGCATTCAGAGGAATACATTACGCCGCCGGGTTTAGAGTAAACTAACATGAGGCGGCAGGATAATCTAGCGAATTTAAGGAATGCAAAAAAAGTTCATGGAAAGAAAAAAAAATCCAGCAAACATAATTTCGATATTTCCAAGCATTTGCGTCGGTAGACGTTTCCTGTTGTTAGTAGTCGCTGTACGTTGCGTCGGTGTCTTGTGTACGTTGAGATCGCACGTTTCTAAACGTTAGGTAATGTGTTGAGCAAATGTCCGCCGCAGAATTGGCGGATCGCACAACACAAGCCCATCGCAGCGATCGTGAGCAGTTCCAGATACTATGATTCACTGCTTATGTGTCAAACGTCGCACGATTCATTACTCTCACACGGCATGGTCCGCATCAAATCGATAAACAATGAAATAGACTACAAGTATTTTTTGAATTATGTGACTGATATATTTTTAATTCCACATTATTCTGAGAAACAATCCTCGCCTCATCTGCTTCATATTCTGAGACAAAACTGCCAGTGGCGGGAAATTAAATACTTAGCAGAAGGTATAGCTATTATTTTAAGTTTTACCACATTCTGGCCACTTCAAAATGTGTATTTAATATCCTGTAATCACCATGACTATAAATAACTAATGTAAAATATAAGTTGTTTTGTCATTAAGCAGCATACATTTTTAATTGTACTATGACTGATCAAGGATAGCATCATCATATCCTGCACAAGCGTGCAAGACATCACAGCAATTCAGATTGTGCGCTTTATTTCTTAAGATTCCCAGCGCTCAGACTGCACAGACTCTGAATGACACCACTGAGATGGATTCTGCTTCTAGAAGCCACAAGTGACCTCAGCTTAGCCCAAATTACCCCTGAGCTCTGGGCAGAGACCACCACATCCCTCGTCTTTGTGTGACACCCTGTGAATGGAGCAGCTGCCTTTGGGGCAGAGTGGATGGGCGAGTTTGCCTACGTGTGTGTGCCTGTGTTCGTTGGTGTGTGTTTGGTGGGGGTGGGGGCTATAGGAGAGTGATGCAATCTCTGTCAGCCATTACCACTGCTGCCCTGTTTCCCCCTGTGTGAACCTGCCATTACTTGGGCCACTTGAACATAATGAACGGCAGACAAAAAGCGTCTCTCAGACTGGGGACCGAAATGTCTGAATATGGATTAATACATCACACGTGGTCAATCAGCCTCCAGCAACAAGCTGTACCAATTATCGTATTTATTCAACTGTGCATTAAGCCAGATATATTGTTTTAGATGCATGAGAACGCTTGTCACTAATCATTTGGGCACAAATCGCTTCTCAGCACGTCTCGTTTGCAGCACATCTCACTATTAGCTGTAACTGTTCAGTTAATACAACACTGCCTGATACCATCAAGTAGGCTATTCATGCCGCATTCTTCTGTCTTGGTCTTCAGGTCTTTCACAGGCAACAAATGAACCATTTATGTCACGGATTCTGACATTAAACTATCCATGCTTCTTGCATTGAAACCTGATTTTTCTTTTGGAAAATGGCTTCCACGCAATTAAAAGCCATTGTGATGCAGTTAACTTTGTTCAAAAACTTTCCTAGTCACTGTAACTACACGAAGTCTGCAGTTCACAGACAGCATACCTAGCAGTAAACAAGTCGCCTAGGCAGTGGACTATTACACACTGCATGAATGTAAGGACGGCAGGGGATTTGGCGCAGAACACACAGCGTATTGAATGTACACAACGGGGGGAAAGTAAAGTGCGCTTCGCTGACCTTCCCTATCCATAAAGGTGCGCATGATCACCTAACATCACTGTTGTACACATTCACAAGCTCCAGTACCGATGCGTATGCAGGAAAACATGGGGTTGACTAAAGCAGCGGTTTTCCTAAGTGTTTTATTCTGACGCTACCATTCAACTCGTGGGGAAGCCTTTCACCGAGAGTCGTGTTTTTCTTGGATGTAGCACACTTCTCTCGTCCAGCTCTTTCCTCAGAAAAGTGTCTCGCAGCTGTCCGTTACTATAATGTCTGTCACTCGGGTGCTGTGGCGGCCGGCTCTCTGTAAGCGAAACTAAACGCCCCAGTCCCGGGGGAAATGTGCAATTTACTTGTCATGTGTGTTCAGGCTCTCTGGAAGGAGGCATTGTGCTGATGGCACAAGATATCGACCGTCGTTTGGCACGGGGGGCACGTCGGCATAGTGGAAAATAAACACACCAACATCTGTTTTCCAGTTTACGCCACTATACGTGCTCACCATTTTCGTGAACATACTGCTACTTAACAGCCACTGTAGTCTGTGTAGCTCAAACGTGTTCGCCTGTACAGCACATATGAATTAGGTTAGGGCATATCCTCGCTTCCTACCCCGCATATACATAGTCAGATTTCGGTACTCTTGCTGGTAATTGTATACAAGTATATACTGTAGTCTGCTATAAGTGTGTTATTTTACAGTTATACAAAAGAAGTGCATTGATGTTGGATATAAAGTTTGTTAGTATAATAAGCATTGTACCGGCTATAAAAGTTTATTTTTGTAACTAAGAGGTTTCGGATCATTTGTAACGCAAATCGCCGTCTACATATAGGCCTACACGCTTCACAAGTTAAGTTTATTGCAAGTAGGGACAACTTTCACTACGGACACGCCCCTCAACCTTGGACGTGGATGTCTGCGCCTGTGATTGGTCGGGAGGCACGAATGACAACACCTGCTTAACTCCTTCATCAAAAATGACACCAGGGCTTCGGGAAATATAGGCAGCATCCATCCTGTCTCCACAGTCACTCTCACCCGTATCGTGAGCGGCGATTGCAACAGATCTAGCAGGCAAAACTGAGAGATAACCTCATCTTACCGCAGAAAGCAATTCACTTATTTGTTCGTTGAAGTTACAGAGTAGATCTACATATATATTTTTTTAACCAGATATGATGGTGAAATTTGCAATAGCGCTCTTGGTCTTTTCAGCCTTCGAGAAAGTAATGGGGACGGATATGATCGATGTTCATGAAAACCCACAAGAAAAACCGGCAAACCAAAAAGGACGTCTATCTCTGCAGAACACAGGTAAGCGGCCGCGTTGCGCTGCACGTTGGAGCGGTTTGGGATCCGGACCCCATGCAAGCCGCTAATGAAAACGGCACCAAGCTGTGCGGCTCCTACTATATACACGTGCTTTGCAGGACGGTAAATTTAGCGCTTGCTAAGTAACACTTTCGTTGCCTGTCCCCTGTGAAAATGCTATATTTGTGTGCGCACTGTACACACGAACATGGGCAGGAGTGTATGGGGTGCCGCGCGTGGCTTTGCATTTTCCGATCAAAAAGAAAGTCGACACCTTGTAAATACACGGGAACAGAAATTCAATATCTTAGTAAACTATTAATAGAACAGCACAAGGTAGGCTAGGTAATGTATACGGTCCCGCTTCTTAAAGCAGTCTGCGAATGTGCTTGATTTCTTACAAGTTATTTTCAAGGGTAGTTTACTGTAAATGCGGTGGACGTGCTGAAGTGTAAAATAACCCTAATGCCAATTTATATAACGCACCACCATGGGCAAGTTTATTTAAAGCATCCGCTATGATAATCTTCATCATGTATATCAAAAATGGCCCAAAATAAGCCAGTGATATTGGATTATATTAGGCACAATTCGTATGATTGAACGCGTCCTGCACCGGGGGGAATACTGTCATTCATTTAAATCGGTGTTAAGCTATTTGCTGTCTGATTATTCCCAGTATACAGGGTGAACGTGCGGCTCCGGTCACATATTATGCGGAATGATGTAATACCCTTGCCGGAGAGGGGTCTGTGATCTCCATGCGATCTGTTCTCTGGTACATTTACCGAATGCCTTCGCTGCGCCTTTATTGTCTCAAGTTATCGATATTAAAATATTAATATGGGAGGTGTGCGGATACTTGTCATTACCGGCAGGACTTCCGACGTGACCGTACACCTCTCCCCGTCCTTCTGGCAGTAAAAGAAGCATATCCAGCACAGGTTCTCACCGCATAATCCCTCCGTCGCTCACACCACTGTGTAATTCAATGCACGCCGCGGCCGGCTTGTGCGACCCAAAGACATTCCCGCACAAAAGCCAACACAAGCGCGGCGGACGGCGCCTCTCGGTAGCCCAGCGCCCGCATGCAAATCCGACCCTGCGCCTCTCCGTCACAAAGGCAGTATGTCTGTATGTCCTTGACCAGAAGCTCTTTTTACTGCGCAGTTTTTTAACGCTCCCAAATGTTACGATTTAGTTTTATGCAGTATAATCACGGAACTGCAATCGGAAAGAATCTCCGAAGTTCACATGGTAATGAAGTTCAAACCGGTAACCATTAACTATGAAGTAACATTATCAACACGTTTGTCACTCCCTGGCGTTTAGCTGCTTTGCTGCAAAGTCGCATTTTGGTCAGACTGGGGACCGCTTGCGTCTTAGACGAGCTGGAAATAGAAAAGCCTGGCTACGACCTTTCAGGGAGGGTTTTTAATAATCTGCACCACTATATTAGGCTATTTGGTGTATGCACACCTTGTGCATAAATTCACGTTTTCCTTCAGTTGGGTAGCGTGATTTTTCATACATGAGGAATTCTGATATTCTTATTTTAAAAAACTGTCCGGTTAGTTTATTTCCGCATTAAACAGTTCCCGCCACCGTGCAAAATCCGCCGTGACATTACTTTAGGTACTGACATTTTTAGGAGTACGCGCAGGATGGGCAGCCTCCCTCCTCTGCTGTCATGCGGGATGAACGATAACCGGCTCCGTGGATCTGAGGGAATCTTGTCAATGTTGGCGCTCATCACTCGCCTAATCGCGTAACAGATGGTATTTCGCCATGCGACCGTCTCTCTCCGCGGTGTTAAAAATAGACGACTGCAGCAGAGGGGCACCCCAAAGGTGCGAGAGCCCTCCTTCGCAAAGTCCCCGATCAAGTTCACGTGTTAGACCACCAATCCGTGTGGCACCGTCCGCCGGCGCATACGAAACGCACACGTGTTGGCTGGTGTAAAATTATGCACAGGTACAGAGTGTGTGTTCGGCTATGCGGATTAAACATAAGTCCTGGCAGGTTAAAAAAAAAAGAAAACAGCAACAACATTTATCTGTTAAGAGCTACGTCCTAATTCAAGGTAGGAAGCGGCCTCTGCCTTAATGTGACACAGGCATTAGTAGAACCTGTTGATGGGCAAAAGTTAATTAACCCCAGATTGGCTTTCAGTGTCTCTTGCTGCTTCAACAGCTAAACACACTACATAGCGTCACACGCCATATACGTGGGATGTCCCAGAAGTGCTGGTTTGGCGGCTGGGCCCAGACTGCATTCCGGACCTGCGTGGACACATGACACGCTTCCTGCTGTCCATCCGTATACATTTAGTGGCCTCTTGCACACTTTAACGTATCAGCCCGATGGCCCCGTACTGCCACAGGAAATAAGAAAGCTTTCCATCCTGGGTGACACGTCTGCCAGCGCACCATGGTGTCCGTAAGCCCCGGCTAGCGAGCCTCCACCCGAGATCGGCCTCCGGCCAGTGCAGGCACAAAGGACGAAACCCACTGAGGTGCTTCCATGTGGTGTGCCAGGCCCATAAATTATCCACACGGCCTGCGAACCCAATCTGGATCCATTACGCCGAAGCACCTGCCAGATAAAGTTTTCATGAAAATATTCCCGCCGTTTTTGTGAGGCAGTGAGCGGTTAGGTCAAGGATTGGAGTGCCGCTAAGAAAGGGTCGCGCTTTGAACCTACAAGGCAGCCCAGAATATTCCACAGGGACACATTACCAGTGTAATCAGGAGCCCTTCCATCTGAGCTGTCATCCTCAAAAAACAGCACCTGTATGGTTTCTCACCACCTTTGTGGGCCTTTCCTCTCTTAAATGAAAATGTTTGTGGGATTCAGGGTGCCCTAGGTGTAACACGTGACCATGTTCCTTGTTGGTCAACCACACTTTTCGGGGCCACCACACTGACACTGTACATGCCTCTGCCCCCCCCCCCCCAGCCGATATCCAGCACTGCTTGGTGAATGCGGGCGACGTCGGTTGTGGGGTCTTCGAGTGCTTCGAGAACAACTCCTGTGAGATCCGCGGCCTGCAGGAGATCTGTATGACATTCCTGCACAATGCCGGCAAGTTCGACTCCCAGGTACGTCCCCCAAGCTGGGCTGGAGACCTGGCATGCTCCTCGGTGGACAGTTTCGCGCTGCACAGAGCCCATCGGAGCGACCTCTCGCCTGTCTGCGAATGGGCGAGCCGAACACAGAGCAGCAGTGTGCCTCTGCGTGAGGGAGGAGCCAAATTATCAAGGTCTATGGGCCTCTGCCAGATCCGTCAGCCAGAATCGCCTCTACCTCGCTGCCATATGTAATCCTTTCCCGTGTGTAACGGGAGAGTAATGAGGGAAACTCAGATCCCGACTGCCCCCCCCCCTCCCCCGAAGCCCACCCCTC
>JAODJU010000002.1:5216658-5230333 GCA_026776725.1 Gnathonemus echidnorhynchus | reverse complement strand
GCCGCGGTTTTACCTTGGACCCTGTGAAACGCTGAGTGATCCCTGGCCAAGTTTATTAATATGAGAGGGGCATCTGCCATCCCTTAAAGAGGACAATAATAGCATGAGTACAAGGCCTCCTGCAGATCGCTGCTCTGCCCTGTGAGCTTGTGAGCTCTGGCCTGCAGTCTGGTCCTGCAGAAACTCCCCTTACCCACACAATGTCCTCATCCTTTTGCATCACACAGATATACACTATATGGCCAAAAGTATGTGCACACCCCAATTAATCAGAGGAATCTGCTATTTAATTCACATCCACTGCTGACACAGATGTATAATTAAACACAGCATTATACAATCGAATTCCTCTCATTTATAAATTTCTTATGTTCTAATTTCCTGCATCATTATCAGCAGAAGGTAGGTTTTGGACAGGAGAGGTTAGTGACTTTCCTCTTGGCACCATCACAGGACACCATCTTTCCATAAGTCAGTTCTCCACATTTCTGCCCTGCTGAGTTGTCCTGGTCCAACACAAGTGAAGTGACTGAGACGGTCAAAACGTCTGGGAGCGAATTCAGCTGTGAAGTGGTTGGTCACACAATCTAAAAGAACCTGGGGACCTGGGACCTGATCACCCAGAGCAATACCCAACCTGAACAGCAGCAGATCCAGCGATCCTCCAACATCTAATGGAAAGCTTTGCCAGAGAAGTAGAGCGACAACGGACTGACCAACTTCATATTAATACCCTTGTTTGTGTAATAAGAAGTTGGACTAGCTGGTGTCCACATACTTTTGGATATATAGTGTACATCAACTAAAGTGACTCACGTTAAAAAGTTTCTGTGGGATCAACACCGGAACTCCTTCTACAAATTTCAGAGGCACATTAGCGTGGTCAAAGGCACTCTGGGGAGGGGGGGGCGCGATACATAAGCCCAGGCACAAAGCCACCCCCAGCAACTCTGCAAACACCACCTCCCCTGTTTCTTTTAGAGGGATTAGATGTCAATACTTTGGAAAAGCACAGCACTGAGTGCAGAAAATCAGAGAAGTGGAAGTTCCTGTTTGCATAAGGAGAGTTTGGTGCTATAGGGAGGCAGAAGGAGAGTTTGGTGCTATAGGGAGGCAGAGGGAGAGTTTGGTGCTATAGGGAGGCAGAGGGAGAGTTTGGTGCTATAGGGAGGCCATAATTTGCTGGACAAGGACACTTTCCAAGGTCATTAGGAAAAGATTATTCGCATACTGACTTTGCACAGTGGTCCTAGGGGGGGCTGACCGTCGCTCTCACTATTTACATTATTCATTAAGCCACTTAAACAGCTATGACTGCTCTAGGATTCACCCCACAAACTGACATCACATCCATTTAGTGCAGGCTTCCCCAGCTCCGGTCCTGGGAGGTTAGTCTGCACCACTGTTGACAGATTAAACCTTATTCAGCTCAGCAGCCCAGGTTTGGCAGGTGTGTTTGAGCAGGGAAATCAGCAAACTGTGGTGCAGACTGACCCCCCAGGACCGGGATTGGGGAAGCCTGCTTTAGCATACTGACGCGGTTAGAGAAAGTATTAAGGTTGACAAATATATTCTCTAGAATTTCTGATTAATATGTCAAGTGACACGATTGCAAAAAATACAAAATAATACATTTGTAATCACTGTGGAAAATCAAATTTCTGCCAGATGTTTCCAGACCACTAAAATGTTTCACCCTCAATCTGCCCACTCTGCTGTATCTCCATGCCGATGAGTTTCTTTCCCATCTGCTAACCCTTGTAGTTAAGTTCCATTAGATGTCCAGGCCCAGCTCATCGCACCCTTGACATAACATAAAGCTATTTACCATAAGACTCTCCGACAGCCATTAACTGAACAGAAACAAGGTTTTTCTATAAAACATTCAAGAGAAATTGCTCAAACATCATCCTTGGAATTTTGATTATACCTGTTTGCACAAACTATTTGCTTATTGTTTTAAGGGCAGTTTGAAGTTTGATCTGTGTTTCACCTTGATGCAACATGATCCCTCACCACTCAGCCGCTGCAAAGCTGAATCAGACCTGCTGCCGGACCCACGGCAGTCCGGGATGAGCTGTGCCCAAGGCATCAGAAAAGGATCCCCGTCCTTCTCTCAGCCGCTATACCAAGGTGGGAGGGGGGTTAGACAGAGCTTAGGGAAGGCAGCTGGTAAATATGAGCAGGAAGGAGACCATCTGCAAATGGGGACACAGGTTACACTTGAGTGTGCACACAGTACATCACCAAGACCCCTGCCACACACGCAAGGCTCCTTATAGATCTCTCAAGTAGGATTAAAAATAAAACTATAAAATAAAATGGTATGAGGCTCTCCATGGTATGCAAGCAGAAGTTCTTGTGAGTAGTGGAAGCACCTGCATGAACAGACGTTCACTTTCTTTATTTGGAAACTAGAGCTGCAGCTGTTTGGCTGGTTGGCTACAGCTACAGAAGAGCTATTTGAAATTTTAAACTTTAGTCACCAGGGGACGCTGTTCTAGTATCGCTGATTTAGGCAATTAACTGCTCCAGTAAAACCAAGAGCTAAATACAACCGGTAATACGTGTATTGTTTTGAGCAAAAATGCAATGTACCACAGTAAATATCCGCCAGTTCTACCGACAGTAACTAGGAACAGCAACAGTCACTGTCGTAAGCACAATGTCGAGCTGCCTTATAGCTCAAATAATAAACAGAAAGTTTAGAATTTAATTTTGTTATACGTGTCACTGTAAAAAAACGCTTATTCGGTGTATGTGACATTTATGCGTTAACTGTATATCGATTAAACCTTCAAGTACTGAACCGTGAAAAGAGGAAATTAAAGCAAATACAACTGTGGTATTAACTATTATAGGTGAAACTGTTATCGTTTATGTGCCATGGATTTAAAGTAAAAAACCTTTAATACGTTGTATTATAATAATAATAAATTACAATAGACTAAATTCCGATTACATCCCTTTACACCAGCAAAGCTTGTAAACGTAGGCCTGTAGGAAATGTAGGCTTAAAATCTGTCTAATTCTTTTATCGTTTTTTTATTTCAAAAAAAGAAACGGAACCTTTATTTGGTGGTGGGAATTGTGGCAGCTGCGTAAACTCCGCCATGTAGCTTCCGGTTAACTTCTGTTTTCCTGAAACTTCCCTGTCACCCACCGTCAGGGACGCCGGCTGCTTCATTAGGCTGCCCGGCTCTGTCCTGTAAAACGGACTGATGTGGCATTTCTACGAATTTCGTAGCCAGCGCGAATGACAAAGAAATCTTAAATTAAAGAACTCGACCTATTTACACTTTTCTGCTAATTACAATAATATTTTGTTATAATAATAAAATGAAATTTTATTGCTTAATATTAGCATCTGTCAAATTTATTTTACAAATACTTCCTAAAAACATCATCCAAATTTTGTATAACAATATTCAGCCCGATGTATAATCCAAATACTATATAATTGGCTCGAACTACAATCATAATAACATGGGAAAAACGTACCGCGACAGGAGGCACTCACGTTAATAAGCGTAGATGTGCACACGTGGGTTCTCTAGACATCCCTTAATCAACATAAATTTATATCCCAGGATAAAGCAGCATACGTCACGAATTATAACAAAAGCGAAAAGTAATCATTTGAGAGCGCGGTCTGTGATTGTAAATCTGAGTAAAACGACCCCGAATAAAGCGTTGTGCTGTAGTTATAATACTAACCACGAGGTGGCAGCCTACCATTGTATAACAAGCCCAATGGCAATGAGAGCGGAAGAAAAACATTTTATTTTATTTTATTTTTAACGAGTGTACTTTTACGAGTGGGTTGTTATGAAGGGTTTTTCAGATAGTAACAGCAGATTTCTGTGTTAAATCGAAAATTAAAAAAAAATCCCAAAATAGTAAGACTGGGAAAACTGAATTAAAAATATATATTCGAGACGGAGCGATGAAACAGAGCACAGATTCATTTTAGTCTCAAAAATATGGCTATATAAACAGCTGAATCGTGGATGAAACTGAGCACTGGACAGTGTGAGAGAGAGCGGTTGTGGTCAGGTGATCATTATGACTGTCGCGTTGACCAGAAACATACAGGACAATATGCGGTCATGCAATTCCGCTGGGCGTCCGTAATTCGGCTTCGGATTGATGTCGCTTTTAACTAGGTCAGTTTTCCCGGAGGACTGATGATGAAAGGAAAAATGGTCGGCATTTTAGATAGGACTCTCTTGGCCACTGTGAATTTCCATAAATATTCGCGTGCAGCGTAATATTACCCGGGTTGCATATTATTCCATGAAATAATTTATGTCTGAAGTGGGAGACGGACACCTGGCAGGGAGACTGAAGCGGGGCAGCACAATGTGTCCTTGGACTTTACAGACAAGGCAAAAAAATGAAAGTGGAAGCAATCGTTTGAACGCACCTACTGTAAAATAAATAAGCCAAACCGATTAAAATATTTTATTTATACTCACAAGTGGAAGAAGGTGAACATACACAAATATATTATAAAAGCATTAGGTATGCTATGCTACGCTTGTTCGATCTTAATGTTTTATTATTAGGCATTGATTTGATGTAATTTTAAAAGATCGACTTATTACCGCCATTTTAGAAACAGTGACAGGACATTAACACAAATACTACACATATACCTACATAAAAATGACATTTAGCTCTAGTATTTTAATCAGAGGTAAAAACAAAAATAATTTGGAATGTTTATTAAAACAGGGTAAAATCAATAGGCTATATAAACAATAACGATTAGTTTACATTAATGATTTCCACACAACTTCCACACTAATATTTTGTAGCTGAAATAGGTTTCATTTTAAAGACGTATTTATGGTAGACTACATGCATACATGCAAAGTACATGCACATCCCCATAAGCATTTTAAATGGCGGGTTTTAAGTAGCTTAATAAATCGTTTAGCTTCTTCAGCTACCTGAGAAGAGCGTTAGCTCTTTAACTTCGTACTTAATTATAAATGCAACGATGTATTATCACTTATACATTATCTATACTTTATCTAATTTAGCGATAACCAGAATTTAAATATTTTCTTAGCCCAGAGATTAACGTTGTCCGATAAAAAAAAAATCCATGTAAATGTTCTACACAATATTTTATTTCCCTAAACTTAACCTAAATATATTTAATCAATACCCCGTGCGTCAAATTTTAAATTTAAACCTGTTAAATTTAACTACATGTCAGTCTTACATAAATTGTGCATAAACCACAGACGAAATTCGTTAATTTTCTGCATAGCGCGTAATGCATCGCAACCCTATGAAATCCTGTTTGTCGACTTGAGACAAACCTGAAAAAAATCCCTATTTAAAATGGCTACATAATAATTCCGATAGGCCTATAAAAAGCAATTAAATACTATAAGTTTTTAATGGAAAAGATAAACAAGCTACATGATATGCAGGCCGTGTAGCGGATTAGGAGAGAAAACTGTAAAGTTGGCATTTGCAAAATGGCGATTAATTTCGACAAGCCCTGTTCTATATCGGGCCGCTCTAATTAGTATCCATTAGGAAGGTGTAAAGCGGCCCTCGCGCTGGGAGCAGATGATTGACGGGGCCCGGGGGGAGGGGGCGGGGGTGACGCCAGTCTTAGGTCTGAGGCGCCTGGCCGGGATGCTCAGCAGCAGGAACGGGTGTAGACGAACCCAGATAACATACCTCGGCCCATTTTGGTCACTCGCCCGATAATATCCACAACAAGTCGTCCAACAGGAAGTTTTTAAGAATCCTTATCCATCTCTTTATCTGCTTTGGAAACGTGCTGCAGAAAGACGAGGGACCTGATTCGTCAATGTCACTTCCCAATAATATTTCGTATAAAATTCGTATATAATGTCGCCATGTTAAAACTCTATTTAAAATAATTGCTGCCATGTAATCCATTTGTGTACAGGGTGCTCATGTACGCGGGACTTATTCACTGATGTGATTTTTGAACGTGTTATTTTTTTAATATGTCTGAGGATGAATGGAATGATGGATTTTTTTACTTTAATTCGTTTCAATTAGCTGTTACCGGAGGTGCTGTCGCTGTTGCGATGTAAACTAAAAAAAAAAAAAAAAAAATCCCGGTCTCTAATGTTTTACAAATAATATATTAATAATTTATAATTAATCACCTATCAATGTGCCTTACAGACTAAAATCATAAGCACATATACAAAGGTATACCAAAATCAGCATATATATTTTAAATGCTTCAACAAATTTTCGGCCTTTCACTGTTTTAACATTGTTGTAATGTTTTTGAATAAACACATGTAGAAAACGAGCTGCTGAGTAGACTGAAGAAGCTGTTGCATAATGGCTATCTAAATCGATTAATATTTTCAGCTGTTACAAGTCACTCAAATATTTGGAAATCACAGGAGGATGCTACAGTCTGTGGATACACGGAAGGGGAAAAGGGAAGAAATCACCTCTATTAATCATCTTGACAAAAAACAGTTTCCATACGCCCTACTTCATGTTTACTTTATTTCACCAATTATTGCTGCGCTGGGCCCGGCGTGTTGACTCGCTCTTCCTAAAAGTGCTGGCGTTCATTCATCAGCGAGATTCGTCCCAGTGCTACAGGGCAGAAATATTCTTTAAAACTATAAACACCGACCCTGGGGCAGGGACAAAAGGGCCATTTACTCCACTACAGTATTAAACGTGATATATTGTTAGAGATAAAACTAACGATAATACCGTCTGCCTGCTATAACCGTCTCCACACGCATTAATGACACTTGTAATGTTAGCTTAGTTCACTTCTGAATTTAGATATTGCTCAATGCTAGACTCAGTCGCGGGATACTTTTAAATAACCAAATTAAAGACAAAGAAAGTGCTCGGCAAGGAAACTATGTATATTTCAAATATTTGTCCGTGACGTTTTGCGTAGACCTAAACTAATCAAACGAGCATGAATTTTAGCAATGATAAGCAAGGAATCTGCATGCATCAAATTAGTGAGGCATTTAACTTGAGAGAATTTAATTCAGCAAAGAACTCTTGGGGTGTGGTGGGACACTGGGTGTCTGAATCTTTTTCCTATATTAATATAATAAAGACTAGTTCTTATTTCACAAATGGTGTGTAAACTGACTGTTCCGGCGTTTTCCATTTTGAAGGGATTTATAGGCAGACATTTATACTTAGGCGAAACAGTGGAAATGTAATAATTAGTCTATACTAAAAATTCTGTGGTATCCCAGCAAACCCTGACCAGGATAAGCGGTCGGAAGGTGGATGGATGCATAGATGGATGGATAGATGGATGGATGGACGTAGGCGCGTGGTGCTTAGGCCTTCTCAGTTCTCAAGCTTTGGTGGTTTTCTGTAATCAGTTATCACATTTTGATAAGGAGAGCAGCGGCACCCGGATCATTCATCAGGCGGCGGTTGTCTTAGTTCTGGTTTCAGGTTCCAACGCAGCGCCAACCAGCTCCTTGCGAAGCTCCCGTTTCTCCCACCGCTTTCTGTTGCATTTCCCGGAAAAACCCAACCTTTAAAACGTACTGCCGGCTTTCTTCCCTAAAATAGTATTAGTTCAGGTCCACTGCAGTTCATCCATTAATTCTCCATGCATAGCAGAAACCTGAAGAAGATGGTCTTAAGGAAGAAGTGATGGATTTTCGTGTTTTTGCGTCGGAGTTGGTAAGTTTGCCTTCAAACACACTGCATCAGCATATTTTGATCCAGTGCAGTTGATTTTCCTCAGTAGGCTGTGTTTTCCAGTATGCAAATGGTTTGCTACTTTGGTGACAAAGAACTATTTACATAATTGCAATAACTGGATTTCACATTTGGCCCGACTATGAACTGATGCTTTATGCTTTTCACCTTATTCTACAAGGACGAACGCAACATGTAACAAATTAAGTTCCTGAAAACGTGTCAGAAATCACTGACAGTCTCCAAACGCCGGGGTCAGCGTTATTTTATGAAAACCTGAATTTTATACTGCTTGTATTTGCAAGGCATTTTTATGCATGGACATTTAAGGTTACCTGACATTATAAACAGTTAACGTCACAGGTACCACAGCAGCCAATGGAGGGCTATTACGCTTTTTTAGCTGGGATCTGGAAGCCCCTCCTTTCCGCCGCCAGTACGTAACCGCAACCCTAGACCCTCACAAGTCAGAAACAGGGTTTATAGTGAAGATGAACACTTTTCTCAAGAGCCTCCTTGTCGCACTAGAGAGCGCTTCAGTTTGGTGAATTTTCGGGGAGGGGTAACCCTCGTGACAGCTTCATCAATTTGTTGTCGGGAAAACTGAATAAGTGTTTACTGGTCATGTTCCCCAGCTCCCTAACGTCCACTCCTTTCTCAGTAAGGGATATATTGAATCTGGAGCAGAACCAAGACGAGATGTCATCTTTGGAAATATCACCACGGCTAGAGAGCGCGGTCCCGACTTCGTCATGTATGTTGGCGAAGTTCAAACAAGAGCCTCTGACGGAGATGCAGGCCGGGGCCTCCGTGTTCAACGAAGACGTGCCCGATCTTAAGGGCAGCAAAAACTCTTCTCTTAACTTCACTGCTACCTTTTATGGAAAGAATTTCCTGGATATGGACATCATCAAAGAGGCACGGGCGGACAACATATTAGAGGAAAGGGAAAGAAAAGGTGAAGGAGGAATCTTAATTTGTGATTGTCAGCAATAAACCGATGTCATTGAGGATAATTTTGTAATTATTGGTGACCTTTATAAAAATATTTTAATTTCGTTTTGCTTGACGGCTTTATTAATAACAGAGCATGGCTAAACGCATGGAAAATTTTGCCTTTCTAGCAAGACTTTTATATGTATTGTCCCAAAAACGAGTTCTTACCACATCTTTAAAAACTCCGCAATTCAGAACTTTAAAACTGTTATGCAGCTATTATAAGTAGTTGACAAGCGGATATAGAACATTGATGGATGGATGGATGGATGAATGTTCAGGCATATATGTGTCGTTCCAGAAAGTAATATAGATAACGACTAAATAAAATGTTCGGACAAATCCTGCAATGTTGCCTGCAGCTGCATAAAAACTGAAAGATAACATTTGCATGTATATAAAGACAATATCGTTTGTTTAATAAGTAGAGCTTAAGTTTTAAGTTTGATTACAAATAAGCCCATCATTATTATTACTATCATTATTATTGTAACTATTAAAATATTAATAATGAATAATTGTAACACCATGAAAAATAATTATGATTATTATTATAGTTATTGTTATTGACTTGTACATTAATTCCCTCTCAAGACGAACAGAGTGACGACTTAAAGACCGAGGACACGGAGCGACCGAGACAGAGGAAGAGGCGCAAGCCGCGCGTGCTCTTCTCTCAGGCGCAGGTTTACGAGCTGGAGAGGCGCTTCAAACAGCAGAAGTACCTTTCGGCCCCGGAGAGAGACCACCTAGCCGGCGTGCTTAAACTCACGTCAACCCAGGTGAAAATATGGTTCCAAAACCGCCGTTACAAGTGCAAGAGACAGCGCCAAGACCAGACTCTGGAGATGGTGGCCATCCCGCCTCCAAGGCGCATATCGGTTCCGGTCCTGGTTCGGGACGGAAAGCCCTGTGTGGGTGATACATCTGCTTACAGTTCTTCCTACAACGTGGGCATGAACCACTACGCGTACAACACGTACCCGCACTTCGCTAACTACCCAAATCCCGGTTGCAACACAAACTACGCCTGTAATTACGCCACAGGAACCATGCCGGCCATCCAGTCACCACCAGGCAGCAGTAACTACATGAACATCAGCGTGGCTGAGCTCAGTAACGTCCAGACCCAGTTCCAGTCAAGCAACGGAGTCTCTTCCCTGCATGGTATAAGAGCCTGGTGACGACAAGTCAGAAAAAGCCTTTTTCTTAACGAAACACACCATTCTTATATACTACATGTGGTTTAAGTGGCGGCCACTTCGCAGCCCCTATTTCATTCTTACAAAAAAACGAACTATAATGATTGTATTTTGACAGGAGTGTCTTGGTGAATGTACGTAAACGAGGGCACTGGCAACCAACGATCATCGGAACACCTAATGAACGGCTTTATCGAAACGTTAATTTCTTTTTTATTTTGACGACAAAATAGAAAAAAATGCCTATATGAGCCGTGGAGATGCACTTGATTTTTGCTCCTCAATATAACAAGATACGCTAAAATTGTACATTATATTGTAACATTAGCCTACTGTATGGCTTTCCCCTCTGTATGTCAATTCCAGCAAAAAAAAAAAAAGTTTGACGTTTTGTTTATAGATTTCTTTGTATTTCTTATTGTTCATATTTAGCAATATACAACGTGAAACTTCGCTAAAACGACACCCTTCTGAAAAAAAATGCATAGAAAAGAGGGAACATAATATAATTCATCGGGAAAATTTGTTGTGGCGGAGCTTAAATATTGAAGTAACATTCATTTGTTAAAGGCAATTTTAAGCATTTTTTCCTCCAATAATCGGGAATATTAGCTTCGTGTACAACTGTGCTAAAGGAATTTATTAGGCAGTATGAACAGTCACCAAAATATACTAGGAATTACAGACGCAGTGGAGACCAATCGAAAAACACATCAAATCGAATGCGGTAACATTCTACAAAACATGAGGTTACAGAGAAGAAAAAGTTACTTCTAACCAAATGGATAAAATTACTATCTATCTACTTCTCTGCGTAAAAGCGATAGCTAGAGGTTTAGCGCGATTGGAACTATTCTAGTTAAGATAATTAATTACTTGTTGTTATAATTAAATATTTTGACTTGGCCTACAAGATCTACTGGAGAATTTACTGGAAAATTACTGCTTTTCAACGACTGCCGTAATTAAGCGATCTGGCTTATATTTCTTCCTACATATCATTTATTACATGATAAACGCAGTCGTTCGGTATTTGTTACATAACTACTAATTATTATTATTATTATTGTTATTGTTGTTATTGCTGCTGCAGCTGTCATTAACATTTTATTACTATTACAAAATTCCACCAGTCTTCCATCCGTTTATCTAGCTCAGGGTACAAAAACGTTTGTATTTTTATTCAAAAATTATATAGCTCTGTTGTTGCTACTTACTGAGTTAACTCCAATATTCAGAACTTCTGGTTTTTGAATACATTTTTAAGCCCAAAATGAAAACATTTCCAATAGATTACACTAACCATAAAAATGTGATTATGTCTGAGAATAATATTCACCAATACCTTTTCTGAAAATCTTGGAACACTGGTAGATAGTAGGCTATTAATCTTACCCACGCCTCTACTTCTGGTTGTTTTACAAGTAAGACGATCAATGTCACCTACTTTTGGCTAAATTCAGCCAATTTATATCTATACATTTCGCTTCGGGCAGCGCTTAAGGGTCACCTTGGCAAAATGTTGCAAAGAAATATTTCATAGGCCCACGTGTTTATTATAATTTAAAGTAAAATGTTACTTAACACCTTAAATATTCTATCGGTTAATTGCTACAAACCACGTTGAATGAGTGGGCTTGTTTTTTCTCATGACCTGAAGAATATTGCTTTTTAACAGGAAGGCGCGCAAACTGTGTAACTCAATACATTAAAAAAAACTAATGGGTCAAAAAAACTAATGAATTTATCTTAATGAATGATGATGGTCTCAATTCAATTCCAAGGTTTTATTATTACCGAGACATATTTAAGTTGTTCATTTCAAGCCTATTCTACTTGTACGTCTAGA
This sequence comes from Gnathonemus echidnorhynchus, assembly GCA_026776725.1. NCBI lineage: Eukaryota > Metazoa > Chordata > Actinopteri > Osteoglossiformes > Mormyridae > Gnathonemus > Gnathonemus echidnorhynchus. The sequence goes on along the minus strand of JAODJU010000002.1, from coordinate 5,218,579 downwards.
GAAAGAAATCACTGAAAATCTGAAGGCGGACCGGAGCAGACAGTCCGACGATCCAAATTCAATTTTTAATCAAGGGACAGATGTTCAATGGCTTAAAATTCGCTCTGCACTTTTCATGCCAAATTAAACGGCTAATTTTGTACTTTATTTGAATTCATAGCTTACATTCAAACTGTGACATACCAGGCTGCAAAATTCGTCACATTATTTTGTCACGCGCTACACCCGATTTTTATGAGCTCCTATGCAGGGATGTTTGGACCGCGAGAACATCCATATTCGGCTGTATAAAAGCTACGTAACGCCGTCTTTGGTCTAACACGCTTCATGTAATCTTATTTTTATTTTTTATTTTTTTAAATAATTTTTGTTTATCCGGAAAAAAGAAAAATCTAAGATGTACGTATTCCTAAATGTCCCTTCTGCTAATATTATTGTAGTTTATTATTTGTTGCATATTTATTAGCTGTGGTTCTCGGAATCACCATGACAGCGAACAAGTAGGCCTATCTCACGTTTGTAATGACACCGAAAAAAGTTTCATCTTTAGGTCAATCATTACATTAGCAAACCATTTTGGATACAGCAATAACAATAATCTTTAAAGACGTTTATAAAAACTTTGTTTAAGTCAACCATTAAATTTGTAAACGTTCCCATCGTGGCACACAATTGTAGAACGTATAGATAATACATATATTATTGTAAAAAAAAATAGTAATTATTTAGCAAAAAAATCTAATTCAAAATAGATATCTAAAAACACAAACAGCGAAACGTAGAACCAAACATATCCTAAAACAATCGCTCTCGACCCATTCGCTTATTCAAACAAAACGTCAAGTCAAAATCTAGCATCTAGCAACTCGATAAGTTCTGTTCATAATTAAAGAATTAACGAATTATGATTCTGGGGGTCATTTCAACAGTTTTCAGGATCAGAAATCCGTATTAAATTTAAACACAATGACGCACACATAGGAAGGTACAATGCACGCTTCGTTGTATATAGCAAAATAAAGAAAAACTTTGATCGACCCAAACTGTAAAACCCCACAGATTCACAGAGGTCAGGGACTTCATGGTCATTTTTCTAGGTTTTCCCAGTTTCCTATGTCAGTCCATCGGCACTGCGGTTACCGCCTTCATTAGCATGGGGTAATGCATTTGTTTAATCGCCTTCATCAACTCATTAATCACCAGTTCAAACTCATCTCCATTTGTTCCTTTTGTTTTCGGGATGGTGTTGAATGGCAGACTCAACTCAAACACATTACCGCATGAAGGGAGGCGCAACTGACAAAAACCCTGTTATTTCATGCAATAAGGGTGATCCAGAACACTGAAATGCAATTCTTAACTACATTTACGTTAAAGGGTTAATTGGAAGGTGATCGAACTTTTCTGAAGTAAATCACAAGGACAGAAATAAAAACAACAAAGAAAAGAGCATCTCCGTATATAGTCTGATGACCTGTAACACAGAAAGAAGTGGGACCTGCGTGTCAAAACTTTATACGGGCATCTCTGTGCCTTTCCTGTCCGCAAATAACGTTACAGGATATCACAGAAAGACGGGACTGCTTTGCTGACGATGTAGGGGGCATCCACTGCGCAAAACGGTTACGGGGCTCCAAGGCACGCGAACGCCCCCGAATGCCCCGTCGCCGACACGCGCACAGAAACACAGCAAGGCAGAGACGAAGGTCATGATGGTGCGCTGCCGAACCACTGGCCCAGGGCAGGGAAAAGAACAGGCATGATAAGGCCTGAGCACCCTAAAAATACACACCCTGCTCGACCGACCGAAAGCAATAGGTGGGGAAAAATCTGCCTTTCCGGGTCTTATCAGAGGAAAGACAAGGCGGCAATGGCGGCATGCTTCTTTATCATCAGTAAGGTGATTACTGCCAACCAGCCC
>JAODJU010000002.1:5160256-5206558 GCA_026776725.1 Gnathonemus echidnorhynchus | reverse complement strand
CTTTGCGCAGCTCTTCACCATTTTAGGCGCGTGATGGCGTGCACGCGCAATTGCGCACCTTAAAGGACAAGCCCTGGGGTCACATGGGCTTTGACTACCACTGCTTGCCCTGTGTGATCTTGGGACAGCATCCAGGTGCATTGCAGCTTTTCTGAATGAGAAGCTGGAAGATCTTTTATTTTCATTGATGTGTGTTTTGCTCATTTAGCTTCCAGCTGGGGGGGTCACTGGGTTGTGGGCTTCACTGGCACATGCTTCATGTCAAAGCAGGTCAGTGTGATCAACATCATTAGGAAATGAACAGACATTGTATTATGGGATGGGATGGGGGAGAGGCAGAGGGAACTACAAAGTGAGAAATGAGGGGAGAAAACAGCTCAACGTCCCTCAGAAATGTGGCAGCTGCTGTCTGCCACTCCCCAGGAGAGATACGCTGGAGGACTACACAGGTCGTGATACACCATTAATCGTGTTTCCTTATTGCACATTGTAGGTATTGAGGTGTTTTAACTGTTTTATCTTTTTAACAGGACTGTTTAACAGTAGCAATTCATTGCAAATGACCAAATTCCAGCCAAACAGAGTCTGCTTCCACATGTGGGGGCTTCCAGTGCTCATGGTGATGGGGGGGGGTGAACACAGGAGGCAGGAAAAGTGGGAAATCATATTCAAAGTAATATACACACATACACCTTGTTCCTAATGTTTATTATTACATTTTTTAATAAAATCAATAGTAGAATGAAACTACCAATATTACAAGCAACTGTGGTACCAACTCCTGGCTGATACAATGTTGTAAGATAATAATAATCACAATAATAATAGTAATAATAATAATGACGAGGCACAACTGCAAAAGCGAGACCCTCGGAATCAGTTAAGAAGACACGCTGTTTTTTCACATCAGTACACATACTACTTAATTTGCTGATTTGTTTTTCAAATGTTCCTCAAAAAAAGAAAAGAAACACATTTAGAGAATGGGACAAAAGAGTAAATTCAGCACAGCAATGAGACAACATAAATGTACAAACATTTTAGGTATTATGTGGACTGCTATATACGTGACCTACAATTATAAAGAAGAGTAAATTACTCCATTTCAGCAGGATGGACATCTGCAGATTTAAATTTTTTTTCCCAGAAGACCTATTATGGAGCACTTAGCAATGAAATACAGCCTTCCTATTGTAAAACAACTGTATACTTAGAATAGATACATAGTACTAATTACCATAAGACCCATGCTACTTCTCTTCATTCGATCATACGACATTGTAAGTATTGCAGTGACGGCATGAACTTCTTCGGAGGAAGACATTTTATCCCTTCTCAGATGCATGGAGCAACTAAAAGATCTTACCTCTAAAGATCAGCTTTACACCGACTGTTTCTAAATGTTGTTATGCAGCTGTGACGACAGGAAATGCTGTTTGCTAAAACATTTACTGCCGCAGATGCCAAGCGGAAAAAGAGAGCGGGTCTCACACCTGAGCAAATAGTGGCGAGATGGACGAAACCAGCATCTGTGTGAGCGCGACGTGCAACAGACCGGTGCTGCCGCTGGCCTTTGCGTCTTTGTGCAGCTATTCTGCTGCCCCTAGACGTTACTTCCTTCCTGCAAACCCGCTACGGTCATGGTTGAGAGCGGGTGACTGCAGAGAAACCACAAATGCAGCCCTCTCAAGTTTTAATAGGGCTATTTTGAAAGGCTTTAGCTTTCCAAAAAGGTGAGAGGGTTTTGGTTATATATAGGCAAACTTCCTGCGTTAAAATTCTTTTTGCTTGGTAACTGTTCAAAGACTTGGTCGAGGAAGATGCAGCAAGCTTAATTATAGGAACATCCGGGGAACTGCAAACTGTACCCATTAAAGAGGCACAAAGATCTGCTGATTCAAGAATGGTGATACAAGAAAGATTTAACTTACAAACTGGAAAACATGCAACCAATTATATAAAAGATGACGTTAGCTACGATGCTCTGCACTGTACTTCAAAGTGAATTACTAACGATTGTACTTAGGATTGTACATCGGCTTTAGGTTTTAAATAAAGTATTACAAGGAAAGGATAGGAGAAAACAAAAAAAAGGTAAAACACAGAAAACAAAGTGCAAGGCATTTTTCTTCAAGAAACCTATAGACAACACTGAGTTCATAAATACAACACAAATACATAGCGAATGATTTTTCTAGACACAAAGAAGTTACCTACCACACAAAAGCGACTTGTTTTAAAAGACTCGTAAGTGATAATTTTTATACTTTCAGCAATGTTTCACGTCACGTTGTTGTGACTGGGTATTGTCAGTAAGTCACTAACCTATTTTTCCAGATTCAACACAAAACAAAAAATCCATTTGAAACAGACTAACAACGTTCATCTGTGAATAACAGATACAATTTCTATGTGAAAAGACAGATTAACAAAGCAAGACTATCATTGTTACCAAAAATGTGTTATTTTCATTCATAAAATCCTCTGGCTTTGAAATAACGACATGAAGGGTAAATGATAATCACCATAATTAAGGCACCTGATGGGCAGATATTCTATTATTCTATAAACATGGGCTGTAAATTTAGTCAGATTCACCGCAACGCATTGTTCTTTGGAACTGCACATATGTTCCTTTCACTTTTGATTTCTGGAGACAAACACAAAACACATATGGCCTCAAATTTAGATACATCAAAAAAATCCTGGAATTCTGTGCTTTGAAATGTAAATAACAATGGATATTTAGATTTTCACAGTTATGATTGCTCAATCACTTATTGTCATGCATGGGCTTAATTATTATAATTATAATTAAATTATTGTAAAACCACAAATATCATAGTGTTCAATCTGCCCACATTCCAACACAAAAATGTGTCAGATCAGTTATATTCATTAGTAAAATACAAATTTCAATTATGGCACTATGATGCTGTTGGATCCAGAAGTGGGTGTTTGACAGATATTATATGCCTATGTGTAGAAATCCTGTACACATATTTACATGTCAGCTCTGCCTCTCACTTCCCAAGGATGTTACACATCAGCAAAAAGAAACTAAATAGTTAGTGACAAAAGCCATATTTAAGGTCCATGAAATGGTGGAGCAGGTTTAAATTACAGCATTCCAACAGTGACCACAAACTCGAAAGAGCAACATCAGCGAGTAATATTAAGACATCTGCAAGCGTCTGTAAAATCCTTCTTATCTACCAGGCCATCTGATGCACCTCAAGGAAGAGGGCCGAGTTAAGGACTGCCTACCATCTACTGAGCTCAATGGCTACATGAATAACAAGTGCAGGTCAGTCATGTATTTGGGAAAAGAGACCCTAAAGAAACATCCTGACTTGCGACAGTAAAATCTGCATAGTGCACCGTCATCGATATCGTATTCGCATGTAGGACACCATGTGACTGTGTACTCTAGGCATGCCAAAGTTATAACAAAAATACGTCCCCTGCATCCTCTCCTAAGGTCCGTTTTATTTATACACATGTGTCTGTATACATCTGCTTAAAGTTACTGGCACTGAGTTTCCATTCATAGGTGGTTTAAAATGCCACAGAGTCCCCTGGTTAAGATGTAAACCTGCACAGCTTGCAGTGATCAGCTTGGAAGTGCAGTCACCCACAAGGACATTACAGAAAGCCAAGGTGACAGTGCTGAGGTGGGCAGGGCGACCAGCATCACCTTATTGAGATGCCTCTACGCAGGGGCCTTGCTAGAGAGTTTAGGCCCCATGAAGACATATCACATTGGGCCCCCCAGTCCTGATCAATCCAGCTATTTTCCAAATTTTCGAGGCCCCCTGTCACTTAGGGGGGCTTAAAATCGCCCTAACTTTCCTCTGCCTTATGGCGCCGTCACCTTTACGTCCTACAGACCTGCTTTTCTGTGAAGCGCGTGGTCTAGCTCCCCCTTTGTAGACTGCACTCATATGAGCCTGGACTCACCATAGCAGCAACGCTGGTCTACACAAACTTTTGCAAATGGGTGAATTGTCAGAAAGAACAAGTATTCTGGTTGATTTCCCATTTACAAATGACTTTACATACAGTACTGAGATATTCTACTCGTTCTAGCATTCACAAAGCAGCAGGTTCTGTGAACGTCCTACCATAGTTTTCCCCAATAAACTGAAAGCAAAATACAAACAAATTAAAACAATAACGATAATAAAATCTTTAAGCATCCAGAATATGCTTCTACACTGTACATCAACCTGAAGAAACCCCAAGCAGAATCAGGTTTCCATAGGAAATCTCTACTAAAGGCAAAAGATTAATGACATCAGAGTCATCGGAACATCAGGACCTTCCCATCAAACAGCCAACTGCCCATTGCAGACACAGAATTAACAATCTCCTTGTCCTTTGGGAATCGCAGTCCTCCTGCAGCATGCCCAGGCCAAGTTTAGCAGCACATGGAAGGAATATACAAAAATTTGCATTTTTTTTTTTTTATTCAAAGTGCTTTCTTTCACTGTCAAACGTAATATTTCTGAAGAGACCTCATAAAGTCAATGTTTTTATGGTGAATTGTCAGCTTATTATATTTTTCATTTACAAAGTTGAACACTGCAATATAGACAAACCAATGACCATCTGTGGCCTGTACTGCGAAGCGGGGTTACTGGCTTATCGGGGTAACTTGTCAGATTTAAGATACCACAGTTTAAATGGACTTCATATTTGTTCACTTGCATTTTGCCCAGACTACCTTAAATCCGACAAGTTACCCCGATAAGCCAGTAACCCCGTATCGTAGCACAGGCCACAGGACTAACAGCAACAGTTACCATGAGAAATACACAGACTCTCCCCTTTTGGATATTATTCTGATTTTCATAAAGCCCCCCCGGCATGTTTGAGATTAGTGGAGTGGCTCAGGGCCTCATCCTGGCTGCACAGGCGCTGGGGCCTGGTCGTCTAACAGCACTGCTGGCTCTGTAACCCCCCCCCGGATAGCAGTTAAACGCTGGCTTCACGCAGCTTCTCTCCCAATGACACCGCAGAAAAAGCAACCCACATTCAGACTGTACTGATGGATCGCAATCTCATCCACCTCCAATATACCTCATACAAGTTTCTAGATAAATAATGAACTATGTTGCTTTGAATTGTTCTTCTATCCCTATTAGCCTGTTTGTCACACCGACCACAAAGCAGAGAGACGCCGCTGAAGGTGTATGGCCCAAACAAAGACTGTATCAAGCTGCATACACAGAGAGCCAGGAGCGGCCAGAGTAATATCTGAATGCACTTGACATTGAGACCCCTTTAAGGAATGACCAGAGCACCTCACAGCGTCACCACCAGCACAGCTACGGCAGCTCCAGCCTCCTGCTCAGTGCAGACACTCAGGAAAGCATTTATAACGAGAAAGATACTTCAGCTGGAATAACTTTACGTCACAAAAAAGCTTCCTGTACAAAATATATATACACACACACATATTTTCCTTTTAATTTAAAACCTTTAGCTTTGAATATGAAGTAGATAGACCTTTAGAAATATATCATGCTTAATATATTTTCAAGTGCCACACTAGAAGTAGATACACATGAATATGTATGAAAGTATGCACACGTACAGGTGTGTATATATGTATACATACTTCATGTATTCTATATAAAATACATATTTCTTTGACATACAGAAATACTATAGCTTTTGGTTATTTTCGGTGACATTTACAAACATGCTTGATAAAATCATATGGTTAAATGACTCATATTCTTACGTATCTGACGTAGAAACAGAAAGCTGAGGACATGTAACATACTGCAGCAACGACTACAGGGAAGCTCCACACGGACAACACAGGACGACAAAATGTATGAGGGTGCGAACGGACGCTTCCTTCGCTAGCTAATTGGACCCAAGCTAAATTCACAGTTCACTGAGGATCCCAGACCCTGCTGCTCTCCTTACATTCATTTCGGCATCTTATAAGCTGTGCAAAACCTTACGCATACTGGCTATTTGCCATTTTTGTTGCATTCGTCTTTGGTACAAAAAATAATAATCATACTCAAAATATAGTGTGCAAATATTTACTCTTATCATACTCATTTTTTAAATCCAAGTACCAAAAACCAAAAGTCGAGCCATCTTGATACAATTCACTGACTCTGTGGCATATATATCTACATTAATCACAAGTTCCTATGTACATTCTGAATATCTTAGAGCTAAAATACATCAACATGTAACCAAGCAGTCTTTCTGTTAAAAAGCAAGCTCTCTTTAAATATCCCCATTGAAAATACAAGGCACAATGAATATTACTTTTTTCTTGACAAACACACCAAGGTAATTACGAAAAACATGAATTTACAACTTCTCTCCATTGCCTCTGTCATGACATGAAAGCTAATGGCAACTGAATGTCAATAGATTTTTTAAAAAAAGGAATAACATCATTAGCATTTGAGTCGCATGTTGAAGCTCCGTCCCATTTGCATTGTTAAGTTGCCTCTTTCACCAAAACGCTCATGTTTCTTAAAATGTGTTCCCCTTCTCCATCACCTTACAGGGAACACCCTGGAATCTCGCCGACAGGGACGCATGGTATCAACAGTTCCTCTAATAGAGCTTGACGGTAAGCGGGCGGCTTCCTTCAGTTCATATCTGCAGCTGCTGCTATTGTGATCAGGACAGGCAACTTTGCGGTCAGCCTTCTGTCAGACACGCTTATAGTGCAATTGTACTTGAGATTTTTTTCCCCAATAAATAACAGTGGAGGGTATGAGTTCTCGTAAATTGGCCTGTGACCTGCAAATGGTGGATCCTAGACAAGGTTCATGTGTGACAAGCTCTGAGCCGAAACACTGAACACTGAGCTACAGCCTATGATGTCATTTAATGTACACATGCACAAGATGTGCATCATAGCAACATAAATGGACATACCTGTGGGTATATATACACACAGAGATACATATATCCGAGGCATGTAGATGCTGTTATCAGTACACCATGCAGAGCAGAACACTGTTAGAGGGTGAGAGCCAGCTCCTCTGGGCGCACCCGCCTCTCTACACCTTGGATGTGGGAACACGGAGCCCCACCAAGCCTCCCGTGGGGTCACCGGCTGCCGTATTCTCCAGAATCTGGTTGACAAAGTCAGATGTCTGCCCAGCGACTGGAGACTTCACTGCAAAGTAAGCAGAGGGCAGGGTACTCTGTTAGTGCTGGAAAGCTGGCTTTAGAAAATGGCATTTGTATGACCGGGGGAAGGGGGGGATATGGGGGGGGTCTTCACACTCTCAGTACCTCAGCCAAATTGAACTACCAGTGAAAACAATTCTTTGCATGACGCAGGATATTCTGCGACTGTCTGGTTGGGCAACGCTCAGAAAGCACTATTTACCCAGGGTTTCCTCGATGAGTCGGTCGAGTTTGTCCGCCATGCTCGATGCCTTGTCCTCTGTCAGGGTCTGCACTCTGTTCACAATCTCCTCCTTGATTCCATTGATCACAAACAGAAGCCGGTCTACAAATCAGCAAAGGTATGACACCAGAGTACACAGGCATCAGGGTCACAAGATGCACACAGCACCATTACGATACAGTTATGTTTCCATATACCTGCCCCCCTCCCCCACACTGCAGTACGTATTACATTATATCCTCAAATATAGGTGCCATAACTTCCCTGCCATCCCCCCCCCAGCTCCACTCCAGTTACTCCATCACCTCTTTTCCAGTGCACTTGAACCTTGCCAATGTGACCATTCGCTACCTACTAGGTTCTCCCGCCATTTGAGCTACACAAAGCTGCACAGGGGAGCTGGTGCCAACTGGAGGAGCCGCCAAGGACCTCAGTGACCTCAGCAAACCCTGGTCGACCTGTAGGGGGCGTTGATAACAGCCTTCCCACAATTCCAGTCACGAGCCCCTGTTGCCGCAGTCCTGGCCACAATTGGCAGATGACATGGCAGACTTGGCAGAGCTAAGCTAGCTCCCAGACTCAGCAATCAGGCTACAGAGCTACTGAGCTGGGCCTTCACTCAGGGTGAGAGCCTTTGCGGGAGTAGCCAGCAAAAACAGCAGGAACAAAGCAGAGCCGGGCAGGAAAGGAAGACCAGCACAATGATCAGAGTTTAATTTGACACTGTGCCGTATGAATTAAAGCACCTGCCAAAATAAAGCCTAACGTGCCAGTATCTGAAAGAGGTAAACGTTTCACTCTTCTGTTACCGTATTCTGTGCTGAGGCCCCAAAGCTTGACCTTGTTGGCCTCGTACTGAGCCTTCTTCTTCAGCCGGCATGCCCTGGGGAGAAAGGAGCAGTGACAGAGCAGAGCGGCAATGAGGCGAGCTGAGCCCAAACAGGGAAGTCCCAAGACTAACAGCGTGTTTGCAGCAGGCAGACGCCATATCACAGGTGACTAAAGCACTGGGGTCCCTAGGAAATCCCCAGGAGAAACATGATGATGGTGTGAGATTATCTACATGAATAGAGTGATACCGTATGGTTATATATGTGAAATGAGGTAATGCATACTGCTTTAAAATAGCAGCTCCTTATTTGGACTGTATGTCATTACATGTTGGACATGGACGCCCATGGACACTGATGTCCGCCTTCTCCCCAGGGCTCCCTACCTGGACGCCAGCTTGTTCTTCTCCTTGCGGGAACGAGGCCGGGCCGTCAGCGGGAGCTCACTGACAGGCGTCAGGTCGCTGATGACCTTGTTGAGCTTGTGGAGCTCACTGCCTATCTGCAGCAGCTTCCGGGGGTTAGGGGTGAGGTCCTCCACATCCGTGCGGCGCGACTTCTTCACCGCGTGCTTCCCTGCCATCCCAAGGACACACAACAACGTCACGCACGTCTCCTAATGACATAAGAGCCCGCCACATCACGTTCACTGCACAAGACATTACCTTATCTTAACTAAAACTTTCTCAGTTGCTGCCCTAAAACTGTGGTATAATCTGCTTCTCTATGTTAAACAAGTCACACCAGTCACTGCCTTAAAATCTGTTCATACATTTATAGACAGGCCTTCAGTCCAGGATGAGACCCTGTAGCTCTGGGATAGCTGGTTATTTTATTTTCTATTTTATTTCTTTTATCGCTATATTCCTGTTGCTATTTTACTCCGATTCTCTATTCTTGTGTGTATTTTCTGCTTTTTAAAGCACTTTGGTTTATGCTCTATAAATAAATTTTACTAACTTGTGCAGCAGAATGGCTAGTCTGCCTGCATGCAGCTGAGGAAGCATCGGCCATGGAGCATAAGGGACATTAAACTGGCTGCATGAAATGTGAATTTACGGCTTCTGGAGTGTGTGTGTCTGTGTGTGTGTCTTTGCGTGTGTCTGCACTCCGCTCTCTTTGACAGCATGTCAGTGAACATCCCCCCTGATCTCAGTCTCCCCGCCCCCTCACCAGGGTGCAGCCCGTTCTTCTGGTACATGTTGCTGGGCAGTGTGTCCCTGTCCCACTCGGAGGGCTTCAGCATGCGCTCGTGCTTGGTGGCCGTGAGCTGCTCACTGTACTCCCAGAAGTAGCGCCGCTTACCCCGTTTCCGGGGTAGGCCACTCGTCAGGGCCTTCAGGTCATCTGTGGCATCGTGGTCACAGCCTGCCAAAAAAAGACCCCATCATTTGGTCGGTTGGTCAGTCAGTTGGTCGGTCGGTCAGTCGAGGTCACCTCCCCAGGCTGTCCTTAGGCCTCTGCTCTGCATACCGGTACTGCACACGTGTTCTCTTTTGTCTTTTCAAGAAAGCACATGCATTGGTGAAACCCAGTGTCATCTTGCAAACTGATTCCTTCAAAGACACAACTCATCTTGTGAACACAGACCACAAAAGGCTTTTGTTACCAGTTGTCAAAGTCCCTTTTGTGCCCTTATGCACATCCTCTTTTCAGGCCTTAATAAGCCAAATGCAATTGGTTTGTTCATTAGAACGCCAATTTGCTCCATGTTATTACACAGAGCTGCAGGGGGCGTAAGAACAGATACAGAGAGTCACTGGGTCTTTGTATGTAATATTTCTCATTAAAAGTGACCGACTTTGTTGGCCCCTTCATGTTTCCCGAAATTTCCAACAACCAACGTACTGTCAAAATATGCAGCAGAAAACAGAGAAAAGGAACTGGAGGGAACAAATATCTTTTTGTCTCGTCTGAAAGACAGCAACTAAGCCTGGAATCTGCTCCAGACAGTCGAAGCACATTTCCAAACAAAAATCAGTTGCATGCAGGCATGCAACTCTCGGGTGCAAGGAGGCCTCTGTAACTAATCATGCTCATCCTGTAATGCAACAATTTCGATTTTCTCATTAGCAGTGTTTGGATGGAAGTAGGTGCATGAAAGAAATCACCATAAGTGCAACTTGATCTAGGCAAAAAAAAAAAACAAAAAAAACTTTGGCAAGCACAATAAAGCATTAGGTGAAAAGTCAAGCCCTGACTCCTAAATCTGCAACCTGAATGCAACCTAAATGAGCGTACTGAGAGAGCAGTTGCAGAAACATATACACCGTGACAGACAGCCACTGCCCTGTCACGTTACCATTTCAACACTTAACCATAGCTCTACAGCAGAGTAGCTGCCCAGCATTCTTCCACCGAAGCATCTGTGCTGCAGGACGTCTGGCCAGACTCTATAGCACTGCCATACTGCTGGCAGGAATCAGCACATTTTCCTGCTGATCTCATTTCGATGGTGGGAGTGCGGCAAAAAGAACGACTTCCTTCATGAAAGGGGCATTTGCACACTTGGAAAGTATCCAAGTGTGTTCTCTGCTATTCAAATATTTGATGAAATGGAAACACTTTTAAGTGTGACGTACAGATATTCTGAAGATACCCATGAATTATATCAGACTTAATGCAGGTCAACCTAGGGCTGCAGGGTAAAGCAATCTTTAAGCTCACCACCGACAGTGTTGACGTTGCGTTAGTGGTGTGTGTGAAGTTACGGGAAACTACCGAGAGAGACAGCAGTGCCCTTTTTTTACTTGGTTCAGACAAAAGATGGCAGAGTCTTCAGCAAGACCAGGACTCATTGACAAGGTGGGGGCCCAAAGTGAAATATGGAGATATTTCTGCTACAAAATGGATGATAAAGGCAAGTCCCTGAAACAGCAGCAGCACTGCTGTCCAAGCGCTGTTTTAGTGTGTCTCTCGCAAAGGGAGGCAAAAGGATCAAATCTGGCCTGACATCCACTGGACAAACATCCCAATCTTTTCAAGGAATTCAAAGACCGACAGGTGATACCTGACTAGTTCACTCCCCATGAAATCAGTGATTGAAAAGCCTCTCTGCAGTCATGCGGAGCTCCATTTCACAAGCAACCTGAACTAGCTGATTAATTCAACCCGACCAAGACTCAAACCGCTAATATTAATAAAACAAAATGATGCACAAGCTGTTTTTTTGACTAATTTGCTTAAATTTAAATTTTACTGACCTGGCTATAAATGGCCCAATTATCATAAAAAGCATTTTTGTTTGAAATAAAGCACAATAACAACGTTTGACGGTAGTTCCCCTTTTTTAGAAAAAACATTAAAAAATGATCGAAACTGAAATTCATAACTTAGCATCGATATCGAAACCAAAATATTGGTATTGTGACAACACTAGCTCAACCACATGGAATGAACTGTGAGGAATGAAAAAATGTTTTACTTGGGTCGGTCGGTGTGACCATTTGTCTAATTTCCATGGGACTATACACCCTCAATGTGTGAACCACGGTTGGGAACCACGTTATGCACATCGTCGGTCTACCTGGCTCTGAGAAGCTGTCACTGATCTCGTCATCCTTCTCATCTTCGAAGTCTTCCTCTTCCTCTTCCTCCTCATTCTCAGAGAACTCATGCTCACTGCCAAAGCCCTCATCGTGGTCTTCATCGTCCAGCTCCACCTCCTCAAGGTCCTCCAGCTCCTCTTCCTCTGCTCCCTCCTCTTCCAGCTCGTCTCTACTGCTCGGCTTGCTTGGTGGCGTGAAGAGGGAGTAGTTGTGCTCTTCCCCCTTGTCCCGTGCATCCTCGGCTCCCAGAGAGCCGGTAGGGATCACAGTCTGGGTCCCCCCTACTGCCGGGAATGAGGGCTGTTTTGCCCAGAGCGGGGTAGCACCACTTTCGGACTTGAGGTCTACTTCTAATCTGGGCTTCTCCAGCTTCATCTCCCCACCTGATGCACCGGAGGACATCCTAGATGCAGAAAAAATGGTGCCGGCTACAGCGGCAGTAACAGTGGGGGCTGTAGCTGGGGTGGACGGAGGAGAAGAGGGAGGCACACCACCATCGACAAAGGGGGGACTCAGACTCAGGTCAGTTTGGGGCCGGCTGAAGTCGACGGTGGGCCGACATGGCATGTTGATGCTAACCTTGGCCTTGCGCACATAGTCCTTGTTGTGCTCCAAGGGCACAGGCACTGCCTTGAGCACCTGTGTCTGGGCCTTGGACATAGTCTCCGTGCAAGATGGGACTGGCCAGGTGGCTTTCTGGGAGCCCTCTGCAAAATCCGGTAGTAGGTTCTTGGCCGAGGAGGGGCCAGAGGCTGCCAACTCCCTGGCCACCTTCTTGCCATTGGCCACCAGGGGAAGGCTGGGTGCCTTGTGGCTCTGTAACAAGTCAGGGTGGTATAGGGTGTCACATACAGGCTGCGAGTCCTCGCTGTTTAGCTGTGCCAGGGTGGGAGTTTTGCCAATCACCTCCTCATCCTGGTATGGGCTAGAGAAGTCATCCAGGCCAAGGAAGTCCACCTCTTTTGTCCCCCAGATATCACAGCTGGTGAGCTTGGTGTACTTGGTCAGGTCTTCCCAGTATGTGTCCCATTGTTCAAAACTGGAGTTGCAGTTCGGGTCGCCATCCAGAATCTCCGCCAACTGACCAACGCTCTCGACCTCCTTGCTGTCACCTAAGGAGAAGTCAGTTCTCGGGCTTTGCCAGTGAGTCATCTCTGTGTCCTGCAGAAGGATGGGGAGAGCAAACAGAATCACGCTTAGCGTCTGAAAGCCTGGCTTATGCAGGGCTGTTTACTGTCATTGAGAGCCTGTGTTTCAACTCTACAGAGACACCATAAGTCAAACAGTGTAGGATCTCATGGTAAAGCATGATTCCTTTGTCTGAGGCAGAATGTTGTACACAGCGTGGGGGGATCCAGTAACAAACACTCTCAAAGGCCGTGGTTGGGACGGCGGGGGACACTCACCAGCTCATACATAAAGTCGGGCTCTGAGCCACTCACCAGCAGGTCTGTACTGGTCAGTGCCTGATCGGCAAAAGTGTAGCTCTCAAAGGCATCCCCAAAAGGAGGATCCATCCCAGTGATGCTAGGCTGGTGGGAGGAGGGGGGGTCCTTATCTTTAAAACAGCCCATTTATAGTTCACACACCACTAACACCTGCAAATCTGAACAACACCACACCTAGTTTCAGTTCATTTTCAGCATTGCTTTCAATGGGATCATAAGTATCACCCACTACTCTACAGGCAACAAAAACACACAACTCAGCACAATTCCATTCATAACCTTACAATTCATCATTAATGAAAATTGCTTGTGATAATTCTGCAAGTATTATTAATTCAGTAATAACTGGAAATAGTATGATGTTGACTTATAATAACATATCAGCATACACTGCTCAGTATACACTTTCATGGCAGATAACTGTCTGAACAAACAGCGGTCCTAAGAATCTATGGCTGTAGTTTCTGCTGTTTCCATCATTTCTAAGTTAATAGTCAGTTTAAGTCATTTGTAATCACAAGTTTCAGAGAGCACACAACTCTGGCACATGGTTTCCATAAAACCACTTTCAGAATATCACATTTACATAATAATTTCCTTTTCATTAAGCTTTAAATCCAAAACCAGGCTTACGCACTACTTCTTGTTTCCAAAAAAATGTATTACCACTTCCAAGTGTTTCAACTTCAGAAAATACTGGGACCTTTGAAAAAATCAGCAGTGCCGAGGCCCAGCTTATGACTTAAAGCAGTGCTGAGGTCTAGCTTATCACTTAAAGCAGTGCCTAGGTCCAGCTTATTGTACAGAAGTATTGCTTAAAGCAGTGCCGAGGCCCAGCTTATGACTTAAAGCAGTGCTGAGGTCTAGCTTATCACTTAAAGCAGTGCCTAGGTCCAGCTTATTGTACAGAAGTATTGCTTAAAGCAGTGCCGAGGCCCAGCTTATTGCTTAAGGCAGTGCCGAGGCCCAGCTTCTTGCATGGAACCTTCATTTAAAGCAGTGCCGAGGCCCAGCTTATCGCTTAAAGTAGTGCCAAGGCCCATCTTATTGCAAGGAAGCCTTGCTTAAAGCAATGTTGGGACTCAGTTCTGGCATGTTTCAGGGGGGCCATTAAGGGACGCTAGATCGCGCCTGTGCTCCAGCTCACTCACCAAAGGCATTGCCAAGCAGAGCTCCTCTGGGTCTAACGGGAAACCTGGCAGCTGTCTCTGGTGTTCGGCCGCGTCCAGCTTGGTGCTCTGCCAAAAGGGATGGGTGGGTGAGCACGCAGGCGAGGGGGGCCTCGTCCTACTCTCTCGCTGACTTCTTCACGTGAGCTGCTTGAGACCTGGGATCCGGTTTGCGTCCTGCTTCAAGAATGCAGACATGGGGGGGGTCAGGTGGAGCCCATGCCTCTTTAGCAAAGGTTTGACAACACAGACAAGTTGCTCCTTTTAACCCAAACTAGCTTATAATGTCTGGTGATATATCTCAATCCAGCACCGACGTCAGGATCTCGGTGGAAACATGACTTCAACATAACAAATACACTGTACTTAACTGCAGATTCAAAGATTGTCAAAGCAATACAATAAACTTTTAGACAGCAGGAGCGAAGGGGACAGGTGACACAGAACACAACCACACAACCCTTTGCATAACAAATCACTGACATTATCTAATACATAATAGGAAGGACAGAATGCAAAGCCAACCCCCCCTCCCCCATACACTCCCCACAGGGCTGCCTAATTACATCACCTCCCTGAGAGCATCGGCAAAGTCAACCCCCTTTCTCACTGTCAAGACAGCAGGTCACAAAGCATGGGCCAGACCGGCCAGTCCTGCTGGGGGCAGTGTGAGCGGTGGAGGAGAGGGCCTCAGCCCCCCCGCCCTCTCTCCATGCCCGGCAGGTTGGCTGTGGTATGCACCACGGCTCCGTCTGCTCGCACGCGACGCCGCCTTGGCGGGGAGGCACATGACACGCATGACTGTGAGCGCCGAAAATAAATGGGCCACTTGTGGCGAGTCGGAGCAGAGCGTCTGGACAGCATGATGGTTAATGCAGCCTGTACAAGTAAAGTATGGGCAAGTCCTGCTGGGACTCCTGATTATCAATGTACTGCCACTAGGTGGGGTAGTGGTTAAGTTTCTCATTTCTCAAACTTCCTTAACAGAAACAGCTACAGAAAATTGCTCACCTGTGACCTGTATGTATGTTTAATGAAATGTGCAATTCTTTACCTGGTCGGGTTCATTGGTGTCATTTACAAGTAAACATAAACTATGACTATGGTTTATTATAACAGACATGAAACAAGCTTTAAAGCAAGCTGCATTTCTTACGATGTGTCACTGCTCCCCGTGCGGTGGTGAAATCCCCTGCTACTATTAGAGGACACAAGACACTACAATTATGACCAAGAAGTAAAACTAGGGTCTGAATAAGATCCCTCCCCTCCACTAGCTCTCCCTCTGAGATATTTCAAAATAAGAAAAACAGCTTTTCGACTCAGCACTGCAGGAACGTCATCCTCAAATGTGTTCTGAATTCAGTAACCATAGCAGCAGAGGCTGGGCTTGAAGGTGGGGTCCACTTTCAGGAAATTTGGGTCGGGGACCTTTCGGATTTTTCTAATAAATCTGGCTGGATGACATGCTCTCGTGTAGGATTGCACAAAATATGATTTGATTTGTGTGAATTTGCTGGGCTGGACGGCAACATGAATTTACCAGTAATTCAGCAGGTTGTGTCATCGCTTGGTGGGCTGCACCGGCATGTTTAAGGTTTAGACACATGGCTCGCCACTTCATTCCAAAAAGCAAAGATCCTCTTTGCTCAGACACATCCGGAACCATCAGCAAACCACACTCTCTCCATCCCTTCCGAAGTGCTTCAGCTGACATTTTAGAAGTTCTTACATCTCAAAAATATTTTGTTTTATTCTCAGGAAGCTCAGGTGAGGGGGGCGTCACGCAGACATGCCAGAAATCTGTGCTCTAGAGGAGTGTTCCCTGAACACTGAGACATCCCTGGAAACGCCAGCCGGAGCCCATGAATTACCGACTGAATGCAAACATAAATTTCACCACCCACAGTGCCAGGAAAGACAAAAAAACAGATGAGTCAAGCGTAGAAGCATAGGTATAAAATAATGGAAGGCTTCCCCCACTGACAGACATCCACATGGGCTTCTAAACACAGGGTCCGGTTCCTTCAAACTTCTGCTAGTTAAATCTTTTGTCCACCGGTAAATTCACACCTATACACTATGCTGAAAAAGATGGATAGTCACAGCTAGCAAAAACTGCCACACATCCTGGTTTGGGTCTGTAAATGTAACACATTCATTAACTGGGCACAAGCCCAACAGCGTTAAAGGTGTCCTCCAGGGCCGAACTGGCACCAGTTCCAAAAGTGTACTTGCTAATTACCAACAAAAATAAACCAGGATGGCAGAAACTCCGACCGACCTTTTGTAATTGGTTTAGGAATGCATGGAAGGCAGTGACGACTGACCGCATCCATTTCCACAGATGAAGGAATCCGCAGATGGGCCGGGGAGAAAGACTCCTTCACATTCTGCAGGCAGTGGAGGAAGGACAGGGCAGAGGGAGAGAAAGGTACTCGCAGGAGGACAGTGATCACCCTGATCTGAAATGAGCCGGCTGCACTCTTGCTGAGCTCCCCCTGCCCGACCAATGGTTCCATCCAGGACCAGCCAATCCTGATAAGTATCACCCCCAACTCCGCCCTTTGCCGGACACCCATGGCAAGAGTGTCATCTTCCGATTAGTCCACCGCTCGCTTGCGTTTGTGTTCCTCATTTCCATACAGCCAAATTTCCGGGGAACCGTCAGCGCTGAGCCTGTCGTGCTATGCACACGCGCACACCAGCCGTGACTCAAGATGTGCCACAGTGAGGCTTCTGTACACACAATAAACCAGTTCCTCCCAGTTTCACTTCCCCAACACCAGCAGACGTGAAACAGCTGAACACATAGATACACAGGACAGCCCTCATGAGCCGAGAGCAAGCGAGCCATCCCGAAGACTGTGGTGCTCATTACGGCACAGGACGCAGTCGGCACAGGCACCTGCAACACTGGCCAGAGACCAGACCACCGAGGCAGACCTCTGTGATGCACAGTGCGACACGGATCTGCAAAGATGAACAACATCACCTCCATTCCTGCCTGCAGGCTTTACGTGGCTGGGAATGGATGCATGGCGTTTTTAAGTGGCCCGCGTCCATGGAAACACCGACTAAACAATGGTTCAATGGCGGTAGTGCACATGGGGAGGAAATTAAATCTTAGGCCCAGGCAGCAAGAGCAAACAAAACCATGCTAAATAGAACATCAAAGGCACAGAGGCGGTTTTCGCAATGACGTGACACTGTTAGGCTGTGTGCAGGTGAATTTCAGCTCAGGTAGACAGGAAGGCAACTGTGCCAGTCAACAGCATGCGTGTGGGCCATTAGCAGGAGCCGGGAGCAATGAAGACTATGCCTGCCCTACTGGACCTAACCTGGGGTACGTTTCCCAAAAGCATGGTTGCTAACAACATTAGCAACTTACATAGTTGAACCATGCAACTGAATGGGTCGAACTACATAAGTTGCTAATGGGAGCTTTTGGGAAACGCACCCCTGGCTGGGCAGACGTGGCTGCCTTCTTCGGGCCCCGGGGATCCCTGCTGCTGCAGTGACATTTCACAGCTCAACAGGCACTGAGCGCCTGCCGAGCCAGAACTGTCTTATGGCAGACTAATCTGCCCATCTTCACCGAAGGATGTGTGGAGCAGATGTGAATGTGAACGTGAAACATTTTGTGTTAGTGATTTGGGGAAATCCCCTGAAATACACAGTCCTGTTTGTGTGCCATGATGAGCCAGAGATGGAACAGTCCTCTAATATTAGCCATGCACTTTGTACACGGTTTAAGCGTCTGATTACCAATGAGGCATTTCTGAAACTCAATACATGCCCAGGACAGGGCATTATTGTCCCGTAATGCACATAAACACGACACATGCCTTCTGCCAATCCAGGCCCTCAGGGTCCTATTAGTGCCAGGCCTGGTCACTGTGCATGCCCCCCTGCGGCCCTACCCCCCACCGGGGCTCTGGAGCTCTGCCCTGGAGGCAGTTCCTCAGAAGTGAGCTAAGGGGAAACTGGAGACACCACCGTGAAGGACTGGAACGGGGGGGGGCCTGAACGCAAAGCAGCGGGGCAGTCAGCCATAACCCTCTGCTGGAATAATGCAAGAGAAGTCAAATAAAGGGCAGCTGGCAATGAGCAGCAGCAGTGATGCAGCACCTGAGCTGTCTGACTGCATGAACCGCATCAAGGAAACCAGCCTTCAGTCACTTTCAGTCTGCATCACAAACAGGAAATAAAGATATTTTAAGATAACCGGAATGTTGAAGTTCTGCCAAAAGCTTTTGACCAAATAATTCATCCATCAGTCCATCTTCCAACTTCTCATACAGGGCAGCTTGGTGGGGGACCTGAAACCTACCCTATGCAGGACAGGGTACAAGATACCCTGGGCACGATGCCAGTCCACTGCAGGACACACACATACTCGCCCCACAAAACACGGGAAGAACATGCAAACAGAGCAGGATATGAGTCCACAGCCCTGGAGCTGTACAGCTGCAGAATTCTTCCCTCCAGTCAGTTACCAGTGTAACTGATAACTGTGAAGGGCTGTGCAAAGCCAGATACAGCCCACAAAGCCACATGCCTGGATCTTCCCAGCTGCCATCATTTACCCTGCTAATCATCAAACAACATACATCTATAGGTAAATAATAGCTGACAGCATCTCTTATCTGATGGCCCATCCCTGGCTGGCAAGGGGGACCACAACCAAGATGTCTCTATTGGACTTTGAATTTCTGCCATTGCCCCAGAGATAAGATTGCACTGTGGTTTCGCTTGTCGACAGGAAACGTTTCTCACTGTGCTGCTATTTTTCCCATAAGCTCTGTGAATAACACCGCTTGCAGTTTCTATCCTGTGTAAGTTGATCTCAGGATAAAGTTGGTCGCAGAAATAGGGTACATAGGCAGCGAGAGGCAGCTACTGGCCTCACCACCATGGCGTGACCCTACCTAACTGGGCACAGATCAGAGGTAGCCCATTATCACCTTAATGCAGGTCTGCATGCTCACCAAAATAATACACACTGTCACAATATCACTATCGGGCTCATTTACATGCCCCCCCCACCCCAAACAGACTGCTCAGTCAGATTAACTGGAGGCTCACAGCCGACAGAGAGAACGCTGAGGCGCTGCATGACTCAGCTAATGCTGGCTCAGCACAGAAACCGCACTCTTTCTTTTTCACGACGATCCACCATTTGGACTCGTGTGCTTCTGGCTGAACTTCCTGGCCAAACTGCAGTCTGCTTCGAATATCTGACTGAGCTCCGGGACGAGGTCCCTCTCTCCGTGGGGGAACAGAAGTGTGTATGCTGAGGCACCCCTCATTACAGACGTTCCACAGCTGGATAGCTTAAGATTCACAGAAAAGAGTATCATGGCAATTTTCTTTGGCCTACTTCCAACCTCCATCATTATGTCATCTGACGGTCCACTTGTTTACTTATTTACAAGCTTCCACAAAGTCCACACCGTTCCTCCTTTAGGCTGTGCTGCTGCGCTGTGATGTGTTAAGTCCCAAACTTCATATGATCTAAAGACAAACAGACATTTTAACAGTAAGCATAAAGCACTTTTGCACAATCACAAAAAATGTCTACATCATGCAGTTTGCAGCCCAGCCCTGCTCAGCCAGACTGACCTCTGCTCACTGAGGGAACAATCACACACATGAGTGCAGCTGCAACCTATGACGTTTGCCCTTTCGCCTGCTTCCCTCTGAGCTACTTTCTCTACAAGTGGCTACCTCCCCTGCCCTCATGTTAGACTGGCATCGACCCCTCCACCTTTAAACTAATATCCAGTGGCCGACTTCCCAATTACACTTAGCAGCTCTGCTGATGTTTTCATATAATCCAGCAGCTTTTCATGTTCAGGCGCCTTCATCAAGGGTTCCTCTGCCTCCTAGGACAAGATGCAGGAACCCTCAAGATAGACATTCATGTCCTTCGATGTCCCCCTCAGCATTCTGCCTGGGCCCCCTACTGTCCATACGGCTCGTCATGAAAATGATTCTCTTTCTTGACTGAGACAGAAGCAAAATCACCCTTAACACCTTTAAGAAAATTCAGAACAGAAATGTACAGCTCACTTGCAATAGCTTGACACATCTCCATGGTAACTGCCCTAAATCACTCTCAGTCTTGAACATATCCCCTGACAAATGTCCTACTGAACATAAGACAGGATTCCCCCAATTCTGGCAGAATAAATTTCCATGACTTTTCCAAAACGTTTCCAGTACCATAAGAAAATTTTCCAAAACCCACAAGTTTGTAAAACTGAAGTAGATAGAACAGTATTTGAATGAGGTAGTTAACTATTGACTTCCACTCGTACATTTCCGTTAGCGTGTTGAGGAACGACGCAGGAAACAAAAATGAACAAGGCTAGTTTCCAAAATTTTTCCTCTCTATCCAAGAATTCCAAAACTTATCCAGGGCCTGGAAAAAATATTTCAAAATTCCAAAACTTTTCCAGGTTTTCCATGACCGCAGGTACCCTGATAAGACCTGTTTAGGATTGGCGACTCAGCCGCTACCACGACATTACCTCGCAGAAAGCCAGGCAAAGTCCTCGGTCAACAGCAATGAACAAGCAGAGGACCTATTTTTGTGTCTGAAGGCTGCAGGGCAGTATGGCGCAGTGGCAGGTCAGCCCGGATGGCAATAAACAGAACCACAAGTGCCATGGTAGCATATTAGCAAACACAACACGGGTGCAGAAACAATATAACAATGTCCAGAAGAGCCTGTCTCCAAGACCGAAACTGTGTAAATGTTAAAGGGACAGGCGTATGTCAAGCAGGGAATGAAATAAGACACAGTGCCGAGCATAATGGGAAGAGGAGGGATTTCAGCCTCTTTTAAGACGAGCAAAACCCAGAGATGGCTCACCAGTCCCACCAGCCAAAACTTTAGCTAGAAAAGGGCCCAGCACTCTACAATCATGGAGAAAATTACAGAATAAAAACAGAGAGAGATTAAGTGTCTCCTTTGCTTTCATGGTTGCCCTCACTCCTCTCCCAGCACACCCCCTCAGCCATGTGCTGGTCCTCCAAAACGCCTTACCTGCTACTGATTCCTCCCCCCCAATTTCCAGCTGCCAAAATGAGGATTTTCAGCACCGGCTTCCCTCCCCATCCTGGTGTAGGATGGTTGTCAGTCTGCATGCCTCCACCCCTCCCCCTCCAATCAGTTAACCACATCAAGCAAGACGTTCTCTCTACACTCACATTTGGGGTTTTCTATTGCTCAGACTCCCTCAACAGAAGCAATCTACAAGGAAGCACTAGAAGTTGCAAAGTCCTCACTGGCCTAGGAGACACCCATCTGTTTAACACCATGGTGCATACATTCCCTGTGTGCATAAGGCAGGAACAAGAGCCTAAATCCCACTTCCAGTCCTATCAATCACTGCCACTTTCCCCCCTGGCTCTAACAAAATTACATCCTCCACCGACAGAGCACCTTAAATCTACTACATTAATCAAACGCTCACACAAGTCTTAACGTTCCTGGTAATATCTGTAAGGAAACCTAACCTAATTAACTTTTTATGACATTAACTAGATTCCACAAACAGACAGACTAAAAATACTGTGGGCAAAACACATGTATTCTCTTTCCAAGCCCTCTGCTTTTCTGATGTTGTTTTAACAGGTGTTATGCCGAAAAAGGTATCCCTGCCTTAGAATGCATGCCGGTGTTCTGACGAGTTGAGCTTTTAAGGGTTTTTTTGGGGTTGGGGAGTTTTTAGGGGTTAGGGTTAGGGTTTTAGGGGTGTTTTGGGGGTTAGGGTTAGGGCTTTAGGGGTTTTTTGGGGCTTTGGGTTAGAGTTTTACGGGGGTTTTGGGGCTATTGATTAGCACTACGGTAGCCTAACTCGACAAAGTAGCTCAACTCGTTTCAGATCACCGACGAATCGGTCATTTAGAGACAGGCATGCATTCTACGGCAAGGATGCCTTTTTCGGCATAACACCTGCAAAATCTATTAAAACGATATGCATGGATGACAATACCCGAGCGTGTCTGTCGTATAAAGATCAGTAGCATTTATTGAGCGCATCAATGCGAATACTACTACAAATAAATACACACAGGACTTTAAGCAAGTGTCGTTACTGTATTGCGTGTAAGTCCCTCTGTACATTGTATGACTCTTCTCATTGTATTAATGGACCGAGGTAAGTCATGTTGCACGTCGCTTTTTCGATTAAAAAATATATCGTTGGAAAATTATCATCCAAATTTCGTTTTTCATATGCAATCTCCAAGGGGCTGCTTTCTCCTCAGTTCGTATAGCTCTGTGAGTAGCTTTTTGGCCAGATCCCACTGTCACACGGAGTACTGCACTACACCCGTCAGATGGCTGCGACCTATAAAGCGTTCGCTTTAAATACACACACATACATACATACATAGTCGAAATGTGACTTTCAAAGCTTTTCTTTATGTTCTATAAAACATTTTGTAAAAACGAGCACTCCTCCAACTATAGTAACATCTAATTTAAATCGGAAGTATACTTCTGTTTGGCAAAGACCCAATAACATTCATCTCCCTGTTGCTCCGAATACAATATGGCCTCCAACACAAATTAAAAGAAAAAATGTCAACCAACCTTAATGACAGACGTGTCACGAATTCTTTAACCGTATTGGTCAGACTACAGGTGAACCCGCCCATAGTCTTACTTAAAGGGACAGACTTGCCGTCAATCAAAATTAAAGTCTTCGACAATTCACACCCATCCATTTCAGGGTGGGCTGAGGCGAAGAACATAAACAACGTTTAGAATTCCATTGAAATGCTATATATTCATAGTTTAGAAACAACACTAAACTTGAAACACTACAAGAAATAACAATTACACTAAACATGCGCCAAATAGTCAGCAAACAACTTATGGACATTTATTATTTCGATTCTGAAACGGCTCGTTAAAATGTAACGTGTTATCGTAATACATTTTATACTTCCGATGTAGATTAACTTTCAAGAATGTAGTCATTCGGGCCGAGGAATTTCCACTTCTCCAAACAAATAACAAGCACAAGTAACACGGGTAGTTAGTTTGTTAGTTAGAGAGCTCCTGCTGCTCTCACATCGAAAACACATCGCCGTGAAAGGGGGCGTGTACCGCTTAGCTTGTACCTGTTCTCCAGCATTGCAATAAAACAAGCAGATTATATTCGACTTATTTGTTTTCCAGTGAAGCAAACTGATGGGTCTAGGCTGAATGTATGCATGTGACGAGCCAAATTATATATAAAACATTTCGATCATATAGATACAGTACTAAGCAGACATAAAATAACGTTTTCCAAAGCCGTGGAAAAAATGCAACTACAAAGCTACGAGAGACGTTTTCAATTAAAATGTGATTTTTTTACACAATAAAAGAGTATCTGTAAAATAAGCATATTAATATGATTCACATTTTAATCTTGTAACTCACTCAAGTAACTCTGAGGACAAATATACACTATTTTTTAAAACTCGTCAGAAATTATATAGCTATGACCGTCACCAGAAATGTCAACCGTAAAAGTTATCATGAGAAAACTGGACATGCTACATCGTCCCCTATCTGACATCCTCGATAAGGACGGCAAGTTTGAAAGTAAACATCAATCCACCACGCCTGTCAAGCGGCACAGTATGCCAGCACTTCTCATACTGCGGATCATGACATTGCTCCAAGTCCCTTCACAATCAGGTTTCGATTTGCTTCGTACTAAACCGTGGATCTCACCACCGACGGCCTCGGCACTGCTCTCCCCACCAGCGCTCCGCACAGAAGCCATCAGACTCGCTGCCTCCTAATTTGTTTAGCTCACCCTCTCTTTATCTAAGGAAATTTCTAGATCTTTGCAAAACTATCGGACGGCAAGTTCAAAGGTCGTGCAATAACAGCATCCACTCACCTTTCTACCCTTCATTAGTCTCTCCAAATGTTATTTGCCTCTGTGCTGGTATCCCTTTGATGATATTTTTTAAATTTGTATAAAGTCCACGCTGTCACTCTCTCTCTCTCCCTCCCTGGTTTGTTTTGTTTATCTTCTTCATGACGCGTTCCTGGAAAGCGCGTGACTCCCACCTCACGTGGTCCTCCGGCGACCAATCAGAAGAGGGCTCCGGGATTACCCCGAAAACAGCGCTACTTTGCTCTAAGCGATCGCACAGCACCCTCCTCCGCCGTTAATGTTCATTTCTCTTAGTTTGTTGTTAACTGAAGTAGATTACATCATCAAAATGTTTTTCTAAATGATACCGAGATATGTTTCGTGCTTCCAAAGTGATTGTTGGATAATATTTGCTGCCGTTAATTACAAGAGAATGCAATTCACTTCTGTCTTTAATCAAATAAGTACTGAAATAATATACCTGCTGTACACGGTATATATTCTAGCTAAATACTGTCATTATGGTTCTGTATTTTGAAAAGTTATACAAAGAGTATTAAGATGGTTGTAGTATCCAGCAGGCATTCATACATATTACAAGAGTAAACGAATAAAATCAGCAATACAAAAAATTTTAAGCAAACACCTGGAGGCCATTATAAGGGGTATAAATCACACAGTATCTCCTACTTATTAAAATGAACATCCTCTACTCTGTTCCAGTGACTGAAAAATGCACACTCTGACTCAACACCGTGCCCGTCACCCTTATGCCCGTCACCCTTATGCCCCTTCTCTGCCAGGGGCTTGGAAAAAGGAAGATGAGCAACGAAACAATGGCACCTGTGAAATTCACGTTTAATACTTGAAAAAAGTGTGATTTATTAAAAGCAGCTTTACAACCACAGCTGGGCAGATTAGAACATACATGTATTCTGCAAAAAACTTCATTAATCACTGAGGAAATTTGTGAATTCACTTCATCTGCACTCAGTGTCTGCTATCAATTTAATGTCTTTCCAAGGCACTGACCTACAGGTAAAAGCACACAAGTTATCAACAGAAGAAGAAATCAGTTGCCTGGCACAATTTGATTACATTTCAGTTGTTTCTAAATGAAAAAATAAAGCTGTTTCTCTCAAACAGATACAAGAGAAAATGACAGGTCACACTTTACCTTTTATTTCTAAATGTTATCTTTAATAATCACTTAACACATGGTTATTGTGAATCCCTTAACTGCATTATATTTTATGATCTGAAATGTTTTATACATTTACAACAGGGCAGCATAAAAGAACTAAAATGAACATTTTAAGCAACACAACCTTTAGTCATCAAAGGTTTAATGTCTCTGCAGAAATTCCACCACAAAAGATGCTAGCAGTTAAATTATAAAGCAACATGACAATATGTATAAATAAATATGTATTTTATCAAGAAGCAGTTGATCCTACTTAGGATTCATAATGAGAACAAGAAAAAAAATCCTCAACCATACCGATTAAGAAATAAGACGTTAAAGCACAGAAATTAAACAGACAGGCGGAAATAGCATTTACTGATTAGCATTCATAGTTTGTTGTGCTGCAATAGAAACTGCCACCGCAGGTGTACGATGCAGACAGACTGCCACTTAAGGTCACTCATTAGCCAATGCATCATACTTAAAGGGGAAGTTCCTTTTGTAAAGGTCACAAGAACAGTCTAGTGAGGAACAAAGCACCTTCTGCAAGAGAATGGGGTGGGGGAAGAGAACAGTTAAATTAATTTCAACTATGTCAGCCATTTCCTCTCAGGCAAACAAATGCAAGCTTTTCCCTGGAGCACAGCTATTTGGGCTGTGCTTTAACTTGCAGTACCACGATCCCATTCCAATTAAGCAAATATTCTGGGCAAATAAATAAAAAAAATCCCCACATTCTGAACTAATAAGTGTCAGCAAGAGCTGCCTGGCCTTGGGGAGCAGAAGTAAAGCATCCTCTGCACCCCTGGGCCGCAGGCCAGCCTTCTCACACAATAGTTCCCGCAGAAAAAGGAAAGAAACCAATCAGCAATAGGGCAACATACGGACTGTAAGCTGTGTAGATGCACACAAAAATACAGCAGTACTCCAGCTTCTCCAGGTGGAACCGAACATTAGGATACTAAAATTAGACTGGAAATCTGTTTTTTCACCTTTGAAAACATTTCTTTGCTAGTTTTAAGTCTGAAGAAAGAAACTCCTTAGCAGTCTGTTTAATTTACGAGAAGCTATATCAATACGTACAACATGTATTCTAAACGTACACAATCCCCCTAGAGTACAGAAGGAACCAGCGTCTTTGGAAAGCAAATGGTTTCTATGGGGAGCTGATGTGCTCTCTCGTCTTACTGTTGTTATGGGATGGATGTAAAAGTTGCAAGGCTGATTACCTGCTAAAGGAGACTGCCACATTCCTCATGGCCAGTGGTAATAGAGGTACCAAATGGTGTCATTGGTCAGTGATGGTCCAAACAGGGGGTTCAGCTGGGCCAGGATAGCAATCAACCAACTGTGGGGCACAACAAATTAATGTAAGTCCACTGTGAAATGTCTTGTTTTGCAGGATTCGTTTCCATAACACAGAAACATTCATATTCGCAAAACGGGCCACAGAACCCACAATATTCCCCAGCTATTATTTCAAAGTTTCCCACTGATTTACATTTTCCCAATAACACATATAAAGGGAAATTGAATAAACCAGGGCATCCAGAATAAAACTCCAAGCAATAACCATTAGTATAAGGAATCTAAACCGTTATTCTTTAAACTGCTAATAAAACACACTCTTCATCCAGTTATAAACTCTTTATTTAGCAGATTCTTTTACCCAAAGTAAAAGCAAACTGAAAGCAAGGACAGGTTGTCTTTGGAACAACTGGGGTTAAAATTCTTGTTGAAGGGCCCAACAGTGCAAAGCCTGGGATTTGAACCGATGACCTTTTGATCCCAGGAACAGCATCCTAACCCAAGGAGCCACATCCCCCCCCAGCATCCTAACCCATTGAGCCACACCCCCCCAGCATCCTAAGCCAAAGAGCCACCCCCCCACCCAGCATCCTAACCCAAGGAGCCACCCCCCCACCCCATGGATTCACTTCCATTGTCTTTTAGTTTAACAAAATATTTTTCATCATTTTGCTTTATTTAATTTAAATGTAAGACCTACACACTGGCTGAATGCATTTAATTATATCAGGTACATATATTAAAAAACGACTTGTTAAAAGAGTCTTGTTTTTAATAAATCGGGCTGCTTATGGGATAGCATGGTGTTTAGTGCCCCCTTGTGTCAAGATAATTAAATAATGCTAAACCAAATCATGCCGAGGTTAACTTCCATAGAACATTACATTAATCCGCTTAATTCTCTAACATATACCTTTATGATTATGACCTCCATACTGCCATACTCGATTTACCTGCCATCCAGACACAACCTGTACTGTCAAAGCCGCTATACGAGTTCGACTGTGTATCGATAAAAATGCACATCCCAGGAGGCCAGCACCCAGGGCTGGGCAATAAAGAAAAACAAATTATCGTGGAAAAAAAATTATCAGTCAATGTTGATAATAAATATCATGATAGTCATTATTCCAAGGGCTTAGGCTGGGTTTCAACATTGGTAAGGACCAAATCAGCCCCAAACCCCCCAGCCCCCTAAACACACACACTGTACTCGCACAGTATTGATAAGGACATGTCCCCACCATCCATACCCAAATCTACGCCCTTGCATTATTTCTTCACTTCAAGGCTACCCTGATAAATTCAGGCCCACCCATTCAGCGTTCACGACAAGCAGTACAGTACGATAAACTCAGGCCCACCCGTTCAACATTCATGGCGAGCAGTACAGTACGATAAAACGATAAGGTCCAACAGGTATATTGGTTAAATCAGTTGACTGTTGAAAGGCAAATGGATTTTTCTTTCTCTTTGTTCATTTGGTTTTAGTAATGCCACTGGTCATTTAAAAATTGATTTTAAAAAATGTGTAGTTGAGTCTGTAGTGTGATTTCTCTTGCCAAGTGAATTGTTAAGGGACTGGCCCACATGATTTTCTGCCAGCCCAACCACGCTATGAATTGTAACTCAGCTATTGCATTTTAGCTTAAAATTCCCTTAGGATTGTTCTTAAACAGATTCAGGACATGAAACAGATGACGGACTGAATGGACAAAAAATCTAATTTTAAAAAACAAAACGTACAATTTTTTTTGTCACAGGGCGTAATACTACAAAACAATGCCAATTCTTAGTCTTGCTGTTTGTTAAGGAGAACAGGTTTCACATTGCTGGGAGAGCATTTTGAAAAATAAAGAACTGGGACCCCTTCTGAACCAATATGGCATGCAATTTGCATTTCTTCAGATTTAAAATGGAAACCCTCATTTCTGGTGTCTGTCAGCGTAAGTGCTTGCATTCTGCAGGTTCTACTGAATGATAATGCCTCGAGTAGCAAAATCAGTTTGCAGTATTTACAGTTTTCGGTAGTTTACAGTACACAGCACTGTCGGCAAAGCACTGCCACGCCACCACCGTCTTTTCACCTTGTTTATTCATAATATTTTCTTTTCTAAAACAGGTTGTGGCTGCTGAACTGTCACTTTCTTCACTGACACTGCACTCATCTCTTCATATTAAGAGAACACTAGCATATCACATGCTCTGCTAACGCAATCAGCCATGCTGTACAAATGTTATCCGTTCTTAAAATATTACCATATTAATCGTTGGAATTTATCTTTTTATTGTATAAATTTTATATGACAAATCGATATAGGCTATTGCCCAGCCCTAAACGTAGGATTACCGTGGCATTCCAATTCTGTGTTTTTTATATTTGACTAACAGCCCCAGAGGAGAATTTGCCACCCAGAGCAGAAGGACACACTGCAGATCTGTGACCAGAATCAGGGTGCCTGAGCAATGCGCTGCTTACGATAGTCTTCATAAAAATATTTAATTCAAATTACACAAATACATTAAACTATACAAATACCTGCACAAATAAAAAACAGCACTGAACTTAGAAAAACATGGTTTAGGAAAAACAAGCAGTGGGAGCATCAGGCCTTCGTTTGGCCATTTCCAGGTGAAATGTGCCAGATGGTGTTTGTTGGTACCTAAATCACATTCACGGTACGAAAATACTTACAACAGGTAACAGCAAACCGCCGTTAAGACCAGCATAGTCACAATGACCCTACAGGGGAGAAAACACAAATGTCAAACAAAACTTTAACGTGGGGGGAAAAAACAGGTAGTGGTACCAATTTTACTCATTCTGCTTCATGAAAATTAATTAATTAATTAATTAATTAATTAATTAATTAAAACCGCTGGTTTGTTGTTTATGGAAACGAAAAGCAACGACTGCAAGATTTCTCCGCAGTATTTATAAACTGTCACTGAGTGGAAGGAAACTGCCGGTCGAATGACCAAACTTCAAAGGATTGTAACTTGTTCCTTCTAGTTAAGCTGCTGACTGTCACATGCTTCTTATTCAGACTCCATCCAGCAACTGGGAACCAACAGTTCGGAGGTAGAAAGAGGAACGTTTCAATGATACATTTCTAGACGCGTCTGAAATGAGACTTTAAAAGTAAGCAGCATAAATCAGCACAGCAGTCCAATGTGTAGATGTGGGCATGAAGGAGAGATCACGTCCCTACCGATATTGTGGGAGTACCGTGTGTGTGTTTGGGGGAGGCGGGGGGTTCGGGGCTGATTTTGTCCCTAGTAATGTCGAAACCGAACCTACTCCCTCGACATTACTGTATGTCCCAAATAAGCGTGCGAATTCAAAATGAAATAAACGCCAAAGAAACGTAAACACAATCCAATTGCACAACAGCCTTATTGCCAAATTAGGACTTCCTTCGTGGTAAAAAATGCGGGCACAAAATAGAAGCAAAGCTTTACAGTTCATTACAAATCTGGATATCGCGATCTACTATACACATTACACATAAACGCGTCGCTTTTGATGGTCTTAAAAAGCAACATGATGTCCAACACGCCGAACTTTACCATTAGACAAACGAACTACAAGCAATGGAAATATAAAAAATAAAAGGCGAAATTTTAACACCGACAAAATCCTAAATGACTAACAACGCGAAATAAACGTGCAACAGGCTTTAGCACGAGACTGAACTTACTACTTACCCCTTGTTCGGTCCTTTGGGAATGAACCACGGTATAACTCCACCAACTACTGCCCAAAACAGTGTCATTACCGTCATGGGAATCACAAAAGAAAGGTTTTCCATTCTCCGTGAAGTATCCGGTGCCAATAACTACCAGCCAGAAAAAGTTACTTGTTTTCTACTTTGAAATCTTAGCAGTAAGTTTTCTGAACAACGCAATTTAGAACCAAGAAACTAAAGAACTCAGTCAGACACGTCGGCCAGGAAGCGAAAGTCACATGACGCGCCGAATCGAAGGGGCCGCTACGTCACAAACCAAGTTACAATGTCAATCAGTACACCACTATTACGTAATTAATAATTAACTTCACAGCACAAGGGCAATTTCCCACTAATGTTATTAGACATACATGTTACTGAGAAGTACTGCAGTTCACTACTAGCCTAGAAAAAACTCACAAATCGGCTCAATTGCTAGCGTGAAATACGGTGCAATACTTTTCACCGGCAGCAGGGGCGTCGCTACGGCTCTTTTACCACCCCCGAGTTTCAGCACCAAGTAGTTTAAATTATGTTCAATCAATTTCATTAAATATCTCCAGAGGCGCTCCTGGTATAATTAAGAGAACATGTTCCTGGTAGCTCACCACCAACTTCCCCTCTTATAAAAACCAATTTGACACAGAACTGCATGGGAGCATGTATGGGCAGAGGGGCAGTTGTGACCGGAGTTAATTTTCACTGACAAATTGTTTTAGTTTAGCATAATGTTACAATTACAAAGTCTGATTCTCAGTTCCAATATGAATTATCCAATTGCTTAAAAGCAATCTTTCCAAAAATAGTCTCATTTCCTGATGGCAGCAACCACTTGCTGTTTAATCAGTTACGTTGCCATTTGAAAGTTTAGGTTTTTAGACACGCCATTCATCCAGCAGATCATCAATGCAGCAACTGTTTGCAGAATCAGTCGTGTTTGTAGAGAGACATGCACACAGGACACCAGTGTGGTTTTTTTGCCTTTTATTGTCATTAGCCAAAGTCTGAGTTTCACTCCTGCATTTTTTCAATAGTCTCCTCCTTGTATTTGCCCTTTTCCTTGCCCTCCTGTCGTGATTTTGCTTTGCGCTCCAGAATCTTCTTCCGATCCTTGTCGAGCTTTAGCCGGGTGATCACAACCTGTGAGAAAGACACGAGAGACTGAGGAACATTCCCCACACTTACAGAAACAGGATTAAAATAATTTTTTTTAGCCCTTTATGCTTATATGCATGGCTGACAAATGGACATGTCAGATGTGGGCTACCTAGACACCAACATAATAGGATTACATTCCCGTAAAGTAATGTAAAGACTGCGAAGGGGTGAGGTCTTTTGTGTTGCTTTCAGGTGCTGGTCTCTGGGATCCCACCACGTTTTCCTTATTGGCTACTGGTGTTCCTGTCTTTTGGTGTCACTGGCTGAGGTCTGAGGCCCTGCAGCCAATGAGTGCCCTCCAGGTACTATATAAACCAGTTGAAGCTGCACTTCAGGGCGTTTGTCCATTTGAGTGTTAGCAGACCACCGGTTCTGTGTGAGTGCTCTCCGTTAGCCTATGCCTTATGGGATGTTCATGTGTTTGCTGTAGCTGCAGGTCACTCAAACACTGATTCACCCATTCTTTGCTTTTATCATCTTTGCCAGAGAAACCTTGCAGGGGAAAGTGGCCATTTTAGTTATGGCTTTTTCTTCCTCCTGTTTTTCTTTGAGTTGTAGGTTTGTACATTTTGTTTTGTGTGTTAGGTAACCAATGGAACCAATTTTTGTTCCAACTTAGGGTTTGTCGCGTTGGCCTCTGCTCTCCCTGAAGGTATTTGTTGCTTTCTGTGAAACCTGACAAAAACAACCCATATTAAACTGACCCAGACAGTCTCATGTTCCTCCATCCAGTGTAAATGTTGCTCCCCTTACCTCTAGGCCAGCTTGGGGACATAACAGTGTGAATCAACACTGCATTTCAGCCCACACCCAACCTACCACACATTTCATTCACAAACTACTAAAACTATCCTTGTTCACCAGTGACACACATGCAATGGTTAAGAGTACAGCACCCAAAGGTTAAAAATCAAGCTTGGGAACAAAAAGCCAGAAATGCCGCCATTCCTTCCCATGCGGCTTGAAGGCAGCTCAGGATCAGCATGACAAAATGCTTCAGCTGTCACAGCTATCCTACATGAAAGACTGAGACAGAGCATTCACAGGGATGCATTTACCTTGCTGGGGTGGATGCCGACATGCACAGTGGTGCCATTAGCCTTCTCACGCTGCACACGCTCGATGTAGATGACGTACTTCTTCCTGTAGACTTGGACAACCTTGCCAATTTGCTGGCCTTTGTAGTGTCCTCGTACAACCTGCAAAAACATAAATGTGTCCAAATATAAGATATAGCTATTTCTGGGAACTGAACTGAACCCGGAAACTGCAATTTTCCAAAATCAGACCATCTGAATATACAGTACTTCAATTAAACTGCTCTGTGCTGGTAGAGGCAAGAGGGCACCAGGATTTGGACTCTTACCTAGAAGGACACAAGGTCCTACATAATATGGCTGTAATTTCCACAGAAAATATGACCTAAAATGATTCACCATCAAGCTACCAACTGCCCAAAATAGCAATTATAAAGGGAGTGGGAAAAACAAACAAGAAAGGAAAGCATCTATCTAATGTGACCCTGCTTTAAAAAACCATGAAAACATTTTCAGTTACGACAAAAAAAAAAAAGTTTTCCTTTATTCAGATCTGAGCCTCCCTGCAGAGTAACTGGATTAACAAAAACATCACTGTTCATCTGTGAAAAAATATATACAAATTTATGGTTTCTCAGTAATGATGCCTTCATTGCAGTTAAATTACATTCAGCTCTATCAAAAGCTTAACATTCTTCCATTGTCTCCGCCAGACTGATTCAGTCACTGTCCTGAAACAGCCTCTTCATGCCTGGAAGGGAAGAAAAAGTCAGCATTGATGAGACGTCCGGCTTTCCTACCTGGACCTCGTCGTCCTTACGGATGGGCATGGAACGCACATTATACTTCTGTCGCAGTTCCTTGGAAAGAGGGGAGGACATGATCTTTCTGCGGATGTGAGAGGGGGCATTGAAGTGCCTCTTGCGGTTCTTGCGACGTGACGACGACACAAATGGATTGAGCTTCATGATGGCTGTAAACAGAACATAGACAGTAGATAAACAGTTCAGCTCAGGCACCCTGCACGCTTCTGTTCGCGTGTTAGCACATTACTGACCATCACCATATTCAAATGTATGGGTACCGATATGTAGCAACACCTTCAATAACAGCAGTCCACCAAAGTCAAAATTTGTAGAATTACCACAAGCCGTCACTTGTAAGGACAGATATCAACTAACCACGTAATAAAGTTTAAATCTCGTCGTCACTTGCTTGTAATTAGGGGTGGCACTGTCCAATGCAGGTCATCTCACAATTACAACGAAAACCGTAATCTAAACCCAAAACTTTAGACAACGGGAAAAAATGATAACTTGAAAGACTTCATCATACGTGCGATTTTATATTACAATTTTAAAACATGGACTGCACGCTCCTGAAATGCCCGTCACCTTTTATTTGAAAATGATCGTTACCGTTCACTAACGCAACACTAAAACAACACAGGCGTTTTAAAACATACGCTTCTTATTATTAGAATAAACAGTACAACAATAATTGCTTATATGGACTACATTATTATCCTCTACACGGACAAACAAGTTAAGTTAAAATCTAAAGTCCTCGTTTAGAGCAAGTATGCTACTGCCGTACAGGCCGAGGTTTGCCGGGGTGATTCGCTGCTTAATCTCGGGCGTGGAACACAAATATCAACACGTACATCATTGAAAATTACATCTGAGTGGAATTTTAGGGGCTGTTCATTAACATTATGGGCTCAGGACACGGATGATTGTGGATATTTTTGTACTTATTAAGCACCAAGAATCCTTACCCTCTCGATCACTCCACTATGGCCGCCGGAAAAGAGAGATTCGATTTACTTCCGCTCACATTAGTGCCGCCGTGATCTCGCGAGAAATCCTGACGCGCTCCGGGATTTCAGTGACGCTGCGAAAGGGAAACCCGTGCGGCGCCGACAGGCCTGCAGTCTGTATTGCAGATTATACTTTTAGTTCCGAATTATCTATTATATGTGTATCTGTGTCTGGTAATTTTTGGTTTACTCTTTGTGCTGATACACTTAAAATTTAGCAGGCATTTGTATCCATAGCGACATACAGTTGAGAAAGCAGGGCCAGCCACTGGAACACTTAGGGTTAAGGGCCCAACCGTGAAATCAGTCTGCCGACCGCGGGGATAGAACTTGTAACCTTGCAATCACAGATGCAGAGTCCTAACCCAGGGAAGCACACACTGCCCCATTACATTACATATGAAGTTGTTTTAGTTTAAGAAAAATTTTCAATGCTTTACGTGAAATGTGTGTGGAATATACAATTTTCTTCGGTCACTGTTTATTGTGTTGTTTTAACAATACAAACAATGAACTTATAGGCAGTTATTACTTTTTTGTAAACCTTTTAATCAAGTAGGTTTTTCAAAACAAACAGACTAATGCTCCATTTAATTATAAATATTTAAAGTACAGTCTTGTACTAAAAACATGATAGAATTCCATAAGATTAAAATCTCTGTAAGCAGGTCTTCATTGAATTCCTTTGTGATAATAACTCAAGTAGTTAACATAATATTTAGAAAGTAGAATGACAGCGACATTCCTGGCTGTTTCACTTTTAGTGGCACAGCCCAGGGTGCATGAAGTGGTACTGATACCAAAGTCCAGGAATGAAGGAGGTTTTGCATGGTTAGGGCCGCTGCTGTCTCGCAGAAGCCATCACCAACTGATCCAAGCTTGTGTT
The DNA here is from genome assembly GCA_026776725.1 of Gnathonemus echidnorhynchus. Taxonomy (NCBI): domain Eukaryota; kingdom Metazoa; phylum Chordata; class Actinopteri; order Osteoglossiformes; family Mormyridae; genus Gnathonemus; species Gnathonemus echidnorhynchus. The sequence continues at coordinate 5,171,146 of JAODJU010000002.1, read as the reverse complement.
TCTCGGTGGTCCAGTCCAAAGTCTGGTACTGATCATTTGAAACTGTCCCTGGTGTATGTGTGTGAGATTCTGCTACTCTGAACTAGCTTGTTGTCTGGTATGTAGCCAATCTAAGGCTTGAGATATCTGACAAATAGTCCAAATAATCATTGCCTTGTCTGAAAGTTAATTAAAGATCACGAGGATTACTGTTTACAATACAACATATTGCTAATGAGTGAATGAATTGATTTAAGTCTCTCAAATGATGGAAGATAAAGGTAAATTTGATGGAGAAAGAATCGCTTTAAATTAAGGGAGACGAGGGAAACTAGTCGTGTTTCAGTCATCTGCCTTAAAGTGATTATTTGGTCTCAGAAAAAAGCATGTAAATAAACACGGAATAAAGAAGGTTCACCGGAAAAAGGAGTCTTACACAGAGGAGACAGAGCTACTCCTGACCAGACAAAATAAATCAGTATAAAAAATAATGAAATTTAACCTCCAGTAACTCCAGTTCATTAAGCTTGCATACTGAGTGGAGTGGGTGGTGGGGTCTCATAACCCCATTTGGAACAATCAGAACCCGTAAGGTTCAAAATATATTTCCATTTACTGAGAATAAAGAGCAGACTTGTACTGAATAGCTTTTGTGGAACGTCTGTGCGATTCAAGTACAAAATATGGTGTGGCAGCTTGTATAGAAATCACTTGGTGCTTGATGAGCCTTTCTTCTGAAGTTTAAAAGTAGGGAACATGAAAACAAGCCATATAAAAGATTTCCATGGTTCCTGAGCAGGTGCGCTTTTACAGCACTGAGTCAACAGTCTATCAAACGCGAATGGTGGGGTGAAAAGAGCGGCAGAGATATAAACCTGACACGGATTAAGGAAATAAAACAACATACAGTTTTCTCTCAAAGGGCGTTTCCTGGATCATGTTTGCCTCGTTGAAGCGTGATTGTTTGTACTTTGACATGGTTTAAAATTTCATTGAAAGACTGACAAAAGGGAAACTTAACAGTGATACAAAGAACATAGTCTAACTATGACAACGGCGAGTAGGGAAATTAATAAAAAGCGTTAATTTGTAGGCCAACTAATTTCATTTAAATAAAATATAATGAAATGTATAACTGAATTTTATCTACTAGTTTTGTATCGATGTGGTATGCATGTGGCTCCTCAGAAATATGTAAAAAATATCAGTGTTAAAATTACGTTAATCACGTAACGTGTTTTTATCCAATCACTGAAGGAAAACTTCAACAGACGTCCATCACAGCGAGCTCTGGATTACTTAAAACTGGGACACACTATATATATGTAGCAGAGGATAGAAGTTTCAATGCAGTTTACTGGCGGGACGGCAGAGATGCGCAGAGTTCCGAAGTCTGCTTGTCACAGCCCACGTGCTCGGTGGGATTAGCCGGGCGTAATTGTAATTCCCCATCTATTTATCGGAGTTGTGTTTAGGATTTTTTTCACTCCAGCAACGCAGAGTGTGCAGTTCTTATTCTTGGTTAATTCAGTCTTAAATGTAAACCTGCGATTAACGTTCAGATAGAGGACAAAAGCCTTGTGAGCATAATTAGCAGCTGTAATTTTTTGTTATTTCTTCGCAGAGGTCAACAAAACAGGATTATATCATATACTTTTTATCATGGTTAGTGTTTGCATACACAGGGTAAGTTCATTTATGCATTTATATGTTCATGTTTTCACATTGTTTTAGTTAGCTTTGTCATGTTTGTGACTTAATGTTATTACATTTCCCACTGACACATCATTCTACCCTGCAGTAATTAAATTAATGTAATAAAATTATGCAAATAAAGTAGTGTGGATTTCTTAAAGAACTGGGTGTCATTCTCACCTATTCTAGGTGTTTTTTGCATTACTGATTTATACCATGGTTGTCCTCGAGGCTCAGACAGAGTCCAGAGGTGGGCGAAAGGACGCGAAGCGCTCGCGGCGGAGACACGGCCGGATAAAAGACAAAATTGCGTCTTCCCTGTTACAAAATATCACCAGCCAAAAGAGTTCGCCCGATCCCATCATGGCAGGTGTGGATGGTGGCTTGAGGTCGCCGATTTGGGAAGAGGACTTCGAGAAGAGCATTGAAGAGATGGTTGCACAAGTGAGAAATAACTCGGCACTGTCTAAGAACAAGTGCGTGGTGGACCGACAGCTGTGGATGTCCAACACTCGAAGCCTTTCCCCCTGGTCTTACAGGTTCTGCTGCTTTTATTTTTGGTGACATCGCGCGTGCAAAATTAGATTTACGCTGATTGAGAAACATTCTCAGTTAAATTGCTATTCAGGCTAGCATTTATACACAATGAATCTACAAGCCGTTTGTCAGTTCTTGTGTACAGACTACTTGTTTTTTCAGTTGGCTTTATGATGATGATGATGATGATATTATTATTATTATTATTATTATTATTATTATTACTCGCCAATCAAACTTGATACTTGCCGAACTGCCAGTTCGTTTCATATGAAGTTTTGACTCATTATTTTGTAATGAACTATTTGGTGGTATTAACATACTATCCTTGCATTTCACGTACGAAATGAAAAAAATAGAATCAACCACGACGAGAACCGCATTCCAGTGGATATACCAGAAGCCAAATGCTCTTGCGCCGGCTGCATCAACCCTTTCACAATGCAAGAGGACCGCACCATGACCAGCGTCCTGATCTACACGAAGATCCCGGTGCGCCGGCGACTGTGTGACCGGCTCTCCCTGAAGCACCGGAAGAAAAAGAAATGCCTTTCGCAGTACAAGACTGTTGTGGAAAGCATCGCTGTAGGTTGCACTTGTATAGTGTGACAGAATGGAAATGGAGCTAAACTTAATGAGTAACTGAGAGAGCCCATTGTATCGATATAGGCAAGTTTCAAAACTCCAAAATTTTTTGTAAAACTTAAATAGCCGACATGATGCATTACTACCGTTTGATATTCTGTGTTATATCTTTCAAAACCGAGACAAGAACATTGCAATACTATAATTTCAAAATGAACTTAGAAGAAATTCAAAATGAATTGAGTGTTTATTCAAGTTTTTAGTCTTTTTAATACAACCGCCGTTTATGACGTATAATTCCTATGACTCTTTTTCAAATTGTAACTTTTCATTCATTTTATTAAAGTTTATTATGGTATGTTTGTCTGCATTTTTCTCACAGTTAATTGCTCATTTTATGATTGACTATACGAGTTTAAGGACAATATTTAACTTTTGAAGGTATCCGGTAAATATTTTAATTACCATATATGAACTATATATGACTGCTTGTTTTATTACTTCAGCTTCCATATAATAAAAACTGATTAATCCATTTCGAAACTTCGAAAAGTGACCAGCATGGTGAGGAAGTGAATTTTCCTCATGACGAATCTATTGAAAGGTGAAGTACTCAGGCCTTATACTTAATAGGCCTGATAAGGAAGTAAACATCTAATCGTTTTTTGGAACAGACCTCTGAGCAATCTGTAAAAATCAATTTTTGTACGATGAAAACACTAAATTATTAATAAATTCCAAATTTCAAGGTAGACGCTTTTTACTCTAAAATATTGTTTTCGGTGTAAAATAAATCATTTTACAGCAATGCAAAGAATATTGTTGAAATTTTTTAATTTACCTACAACATAATTTTCAAGTTACCGCAAGACAATCAAAGGAAGGCAACTGCAGGTTGTCAACAGGATCATCTGTAAACAAACTACTGCACTAACTCTTATTGGACAATCTTGACTTCTAGCTTAAGTAAACCCAGCTAACTGAGAAATATGAATTGCTTTATGAACCTCCCCACTGTGGATATCTGTTCACTAATTGAAAACTAGGGATATATTTTGGCTAAAATGTTCCTTCAGTTATCTCGTTTCAGGACTCCCCCTGCCCCCTTCCCCATTTGGCAAAATTCACAGGGGTCCCGGGCTTTGGTAGGACTCAGAAACAATATATTAATGTAAATTATATATACGCTGCAGTGTGCTGTCTTGGCCTGCTCTATTTGAATGATATTAAAGCGGATATGTACTGTATATACACTTACATCGATCTCACAGTGACCTCTCCAGTTCCGCGTAATGGCCGTGGACCGGAAACAGTTCCCAGGTAGCACAAGTTAAAAGGCAAGGGGAACACCATGGGTGCTGTCATTCATCGCAGGGCACACACACACACACACACACACACACGCACACAAAGACACACACACACACACACGCACACACACACACACGCACACAAAGACACACACACACACCCACAAAGACACACACACACACACATTGTGTTGTCAAAAACGCTGCAAGAGCCATGAGCTGTGTGCTGAATTTTATAGCCCCAGGCAAATGGAGAATCTGCCACAGTTCACCTTCTCAGCGGGGCAGGCCTTGTAGTCGGATGTTCCAGGCAGGGAGGAGGGCCCTATTCTGAGTAATACAATGGCCATGATCACTCTCTTGTTCGTGGGGTGCTGCTCCAGGCATATGTGCGGAAAGATAGCAGTGCATTGAGGGAAACAAGCCCAAGTGAATATGCTAAGCACATCCCACACAGTAAGTCACAGTACAGATAACACAGACACACACACAGACACACACAGACACAGACACACACAGGTTTGTAATCCCAATATGATGACCTTACCCCTACCCAGCCCTAAGCTTATCCATAAGTAACCAAACAAAACATGAGACTTTTGGAATTTTTAGTTTTTTTATTACATTTACAGATCTTTGTGGGGACCTAAAAACAGGTTTTCATCAAGTTGTGGGGTACATTTGGTCCCCACAATTTAATATAAACATAATCCACACACACACACAGGTCAGAACATGAGACTGTGGTTACTTTGCAGAGTAGGTAAATGCTGCATAGTCATTCTCGTCTATGTCTCGATGACGAAGTAGACACATTTTGTGTTTGTAAGGGCACCTAGACTTATACCAGTCAGTTAACACTTAATGTTCATGCAGACACCTGTAAATACAGACACACATATAGGGGACCTCACAGTACAGAGACTATCCAAACCTGTAAATTACTTAACAATAGAGCCCTCAGCCAATAAACAAGCAAATAGATGTTTGTTTCTTTTTAAGACCTATCACTTGAGATAGACGAATATTTTTAGCGTCTTTGAAGTCCCTACTACCTAATTTTTGGGGGCTGCTGTTTATGTGGGTGGACAAAAACAGATGTGACATTTATCTGGCTATACGTAAGCGCAAAACTTATTTTCTCGCATGTAAAATATTAAATAGATTTCTGGCCTACGTGGGACAAACGCTACATGCTGGCTGAGTATCGCATGAGCCGCCGCGCTACTGAGCTTATCGGGCGGTTGACGGCTAGGTTCAGGACTTCCCCGGATCGACCCACGGAATTTACGGGGCGGAAATACTGCGCAGAAATACTTGACCATCATTTCCTCTTGCGGCTGAAGCAGAGCTTGTCAGACTTGAGAATATTTGCACTAAAAAAGATTTACATAAACATACATAAAATAACACGTGTTAGGCCCTCCCTGTTATTCTTAATAAGGTAACTGGTTATATAAACATCAGCAGCACATTATTTTTCGTATGGGTTCATTAAATTAGCGTGCAACCAAACAACATTTATTAAGCATAAGGGATGGATGAGGGACTTTCCACTGCTAAATACGTGTGTGGTTTAATACATGGAATACACGCCTATGCAAATTAGAGGTAATGTATCAACACGGATACGCCAGTGAACAGAAAATACGAAGCGATGTGGCGCCGAGCGAGGCAGCTGGCGCTACCGGAGTGTTCATCCTGCGCTGCTGCCGCATTCATCAACTGCAAAGGCTCCCGCTTCAAAATCGGTGAGCGATTTATGATCTTGTCGCTGCAGGGGGAAGATCACGCTGATAAATTAAATAGTTATAAGACTGAAGATTAGATGAGTCATATTTGAAATATAAACAGCCATAAAATATGCCGACAAATACATATGCCGGCACGCCTTTACAGTACAGTATAGGCCTATTGAATAATTAGTGTATCGGTATATCGATGATGAAAGTGTACAGAATGTATTTCCAGGCTGAAGTTGAACTCGTCAAATTATCTAGGACCTTGGACTATTTTAAATTTACGTGTCTGTTCTTTGTATTTTGTGGGTATAACTTGTTTATCGGAAATAATTGGAGTACAGTACATTTCTATTACAATTGGTTCTGGAGATATAATGACATTGTTTCAACATACAATTATATATAATCACCATACAATGTATATGGTATAAGTATACTTTAATACAGAGTCATATTAAAACAGCCCACTTTTAATGAGCACGGTATTTACATTATTTTTTTACAAGTGATAACCTGATTTTCTTTAACTGCGTAAATGTGTATGGTGGCGTAAAATGGAATACCATAGCTCTGTGTCATTTGTCTTTACATCACTGTTTATTGTACTCTAAACTTTTCTGCCAGTGTCACCTATTTGTACTATATATATATTTAAATATATATATTTATATCTGCAAAACTGTTTCTGCTGCTTCTGCCATGACCATTTCTGTCCCGTGACCCATTGACGGCTTCCGCTTAAATTAGCGTATGCATGAAAATCCCACTGACTTGAACTTCAATCATTAACTAAAACAGGAGATGTTGGATGTGTGGACAGACCTTTTTTTTGCCTTCCAGGCCCCAAAACAGCTGCTCTTTGATGTATCAAAAGGAGCAGATGTTCTGCATAGTTTGGGACATAACAATATCTTTAATATCATACCCCCCTCCCCCACACCAGGAGCAGCAGGCAGCCAAATGAAAGGTATTTTCATTCGCTGTACTCTCTTAGGGAATAAAGTATAATGTAGCCTGTATTTTGCCTCAGCCTGTGTCTGTGTATCTATGTGTGTTCATGACATGATACTAGATCACAAGGCTGATGTGTTTAGTTAAATTTGAGAACAGGAAATTTGGCATGTACTGATAATATAATTGAAGAAATGAGATGCAAATATGTAAACAAAAAAGTCGACTTTATATATTAGGGCAGTAGCTTGTTTTCCATCATTTTCAATTTGCTGTTTTCATCGGTACAGTGCTGCTGGGATACATCTGTCTCTGACACATATAAATTCTCCCAGAATAACACAGAGTTTATTTTTAAAACGTCTGCAGGAAAGCAGCAAACTCCAGATACGTCTTCTGAGAACAGCGATAGGATGGTAAAAATACAGCCTGCAGCGTGAGCCGTTGGCCTTGAGAACTGGATTCCAAGGCTTGTGGATGTGGCTCAACCTGTGGGATTCAGTTCTTAAGCCCAGATGCTCTGAAAATGCAGCAGGCATCGAGGCCCCAAGCAGCAGCACAGTCCGTAAAGGTCAATTCATGTTGGGATAGTGGTGTGTGTAGTAAGCTATTAATCCCTGCAATGGGGCTTTTGTAAGAAAATATATGAGTATTTATTGGTTAAGATAAATAAGATGTTTAGATTTTGGATTTTAAGTATTTCAAGAGTGTGTTCCTGTGATTATTTAAAACATAGATTTTAAACAGTCATACTGCATTTTTGTTGAGTTCCTTCACAAATGAAACTATACAGGCAGAATCCTGGCAGAAGAAAGTTCAGGAAATGTGCAGTGATAGCCACATGCTACTTCATCAGAAATGCCTTTCAGTCTTTTAATCTTTATTGGAAAGTATGTCCTCAAGCCTCTTTGGATACTGTTTGTTCAAACTATTAATAAATTATAAAGCTGAATTAAACAGAATGCTGCCAAAACTACTACCAGACTATAGTAGTATCAAAGGTATGATTAAGTAATTATTAGGCTTTTGTTAAATTCCTTTGTTTGACTAATAATGGTTTCGAACAATAATTTGGGGTGTTGGTTAAGAGACAGCTTATGAGAATGATTCGTAGGTACGTGCAACAGCAATAAATTTTGTAAATTCGCTATGAAAAAGAAATTTATTCAAAAGCAAAATTGTGTTTCCCTCTAGTGGATTCAAAAATATACTGCACGCATCTCGTCTGTATTACGTATAACATACATATGGAGAACTTAAGGGTTTGGTATAAATCTAAATTTAATCCCTCGGAAATGTAATACGGTTTTTCTGCATTAAGTATATTAACAGAATATGTACATGTCGCAAAGTATTAAAAACTGATCATAAAGGTTGTTGTGTCTGAACCTTCATCACACTATCTTTGAGGAAGATATTTAACATGCACGTTTCTTTGAAATGCGCTTCTGTATACATAAGCAATATTGTAAGTTGTTTTTTTTCTCGTCACAAAGCGCAACCGAATACCTGCGCGTCAGAGACATCTTAATATTTTTTACATTTTTAAAAGCAATGTCTGAAAAACATACACTATTGCGCTAGGCCTACGTGGCACAATAGTATTTAAATGTGTATTTTGGCTAAACACGCAAATATGACTATAACAAAGACTGCATTTTGTCGGAGTATATGGGCTTTAATTTACCCTCGGGAAGTTAATATGCCGAAATATGCTCTTTGGGATTGAGGTCTCACCGCTGGGACGGCTGCGGAAAAACAGTAGCACATATTCCCTGATCTTCCAGTCACCTGTTGGTGAAACGCGCCCTGTGGACTGAAGCGCTTTCCTGGGGGCCTCGTGTTCAAATAGGTAAGGAAAGGCGAATCATGGGATGCAAAGAGCGGCAACACGCTGCAGTAACGTTTGCTTCGGCTATAATAAAGCTGAAATGTGGTGTGCCACATCCTTTTAATGTGGCACAAGAGAGCTTCGAGGTTGCATTCATATAGTGGCTGCATACGTGACAATGTCCATGTTAACGTTGTCCAAGCTGTTTTCTTACTTAAACTACATAATTTGCCCGTGCAGTTGTTTTTGCATTTGTCTTTGACCCTGGATTAAGAGACTGGGGCGATTTCACTATTACCTTTCGCTTAAAACTAAATGCGTGTAAAATGGCTTCGTATATAACATACTATAATGAATGCATTTTTCCCCTTAATGTACAAAAATATTTAAAAGATGTTCTTATGTTTCAGCGTTATACCATCCAGTTGAAAGGTTCGAGGTCACTACAGTTATCTGTATTTCTATACCAAAACCGTATAGCATTCCCTTGTTTTTTATGTTTTGGAGCACCTCCTGTTCTCATTTTTCCTAAATCACCGACTGAAATATTTGGAGCACAACAGCTGAAGCCAAGTTCATACGCGTAATTTTTGTTTCATTGCCGTCTGTCAGAGCAGGATATCAGAAGCAAACCCAAGGCTAGACACGTTCTACTGGGTGAATCAGCCATGGAGGGTGGGCAGACTTTATCGCGTTTTTTCGCCATTTTGAAAACAGCAGTTAAATAGTTTAGGCTGATAGATAGCATCCCATTATATCGCCCTCCTCTCTAATCAGAGCGGAGGTGCTGAATTTAGTTAGATCCAATCGCATCTGGTTTTCTGGTGTCGGGCGCACCGGTCAGAGGATAAGGGGGAAAATGATACCCGGTAAGTCATCGGGGTGCGATTTGAGGATGTGCTCTTGATGCCTATATGGTTGGTTAATTTACACCACGCGCAACTTACACCTCTTCGCCTGGATCATCCGCAGGTCGTGGGGGAGATCCGGACGACACACGGTGGTGCTTCGCGCAGGTGAAAGGTGTCGTCGAGGTGAATGTCACGGAAGGTAAGTGATCATTTGCTCGAGCGGCAGATGAATCGATCATCATGACGAGTCAGTCGCTGTGATAAATGTTCGTGGCAAATTGCATTTGAAATAAACCCTCTGTGATAAAAAAAAAAGTGCCCGAAGGAATGTATTCCAATAACGGAATGTTGGAGAATTGTGACAATTTGAAGATTGTTTTGTGTAAGTGTTTTTTTATTACGGGTGTAAATTCTGTGTTTTTACGTGTGCATTCAATTTTATTATGGAAATATTGAAGTATAATTTTCTAAGGTCTGGATGGCATGTAACTATAGAAACCGTACTTATGCGCCCCCTTCCTCCCCTAGAGCAGGATTGCATAAGCGCGCGGAGCCGCTCTTAGTCTCGCTCTCTGTTACGGTACAAAATATTTATGCACGTGATCACATGATCTTCGTACTAATTTTTTAAACATCTCACCGTAACAAATCTTTAAAACTCAGCTTTATTAAACCGGCGCATTGACGGACTGGCTTCACAAACCACGGAAGTAGTTAGCAGCCGTGGTTATGCAGATTTGTAGATGATTACCCCCCACTAACGGTTTTTCACAAGTCTACCGATTCCTCAAATGTCTGTCACTGATCGTGTGAAGCAGATCCTTCGTCGAGATCTCAGCTTTCACACGCCCGATAGACAATTTACAGCCAGATGCTGGCAGCCTCATTATCTTTTTATGAAGTCAGTTATGAAAGATTTTAATTTTGCCTCTTAGCGAGCCTCAACATAGGTGTTATCAACCAAGGCGTTTTTAAAGAACAATGAAGAATTTAATGAAAAATACTTAACATCCTATATAACCATGACCATACATTATTGGATTAGTGTGCCTGACTGCAGCGTCGTATACCGAGCCATTAGCTTAAGCCGAACAAGAAAAACAAAGCCAGTTAAAGGTCTGTTATGAAGCTGGACAGTTTTCAGTTCTCTCTTAAATGTCAAGCTGTCTCTGTGGAGATTAGAAAAGCAAGTACTAAAGAAAAATATAAATGTTATATCCTCAAAAATGCTAAGAGTGGATGTGACAGCTCCACATTAGTCCATCAGCACTGCTGATGGTCAGAATCAGCTTTATTGTCATTCAAACCTCTTGGCAAGATAACCCAGCTTCTCAGTGGCCTATACTACGAAGCGGGGTAACTGGCTTATCGGGGTAACTTTGCGAGTAACTTGATGACGTGTGGTGTAA